>JAQIVZ010003777.1:0-12467 GCA_034700945.1 Arrhopalites spinosus
GGAGTTGTACTCACTCCATCAAAATTCTCAACAATTGACAAAAGTCACTAATCGGCGTCCAACTAAACAAATTTTATACAATTAATTTAAAATAAATCACATTCAAAAATAACTATTACCAAACCTTGATTAAAATACTCAAATGAGAGAAAGTCATTAAATACTGTACGCTCATTCATTTCACAAATACAAAAAATAATCCCCAAATTAAATTAAATTTTAAAAATATTTAAAACTACTCTCCCGCAATTTTCGCCAAAATTCTTTAAATTATTTTTAAAATGCCCATACACTTTCACCCTTAAATGAATAACCCCCATTAAAATTAACTTTCTCCCCCTCGTTCAAATTGCATAAACCTCTTAAAATTAATCCTGCCCTCCGTTTTAAACACCGGTATTAACTAACCTCCCCATTCCCAGTTCCCACAAATTAAAAATGGAGGACTTAAACAAATTCCTCCAAAAAATACTTTCCTGTGTGCAAAACGGTAGTTAAATAATTAAATAAAAATAAATAAATATTTAAAAATGGGCACAACCACCCCAGCCCAAAACTTTCCCCTTGAGAAGAGTGAGAGAGCACTTAAATATATTAAAAAAATTAATAATTCACTTACAAAAATTGTGTCCCCACAATTTATTCACCTCACCAGGCAAACAAACTCGACGATTATGGTCACTTTAAATTATTAAATAGAATTAAATCCGTCCATAATTCACATTATTAATTTTTTGGTCAAAATTTTTGGAGTATCGATTCCCCCTCTCAAAAAAACTTTGACACAAAAATGATTCCTCTTGTATTTTTGGCACAACTAAAAAATTTCCCAAAATCTCCCACAAGCCACAAACCAAAGAAGATGAGGAGGAAGATGAGGAGGAGGAGGAGGGGATGTGTGGTTGGAGAGAGAGAATATTTAAGACGAAGAAAAAGAATAAAGTAATAAAAATCTCTCGTTGGCTATTACTCTAGAGGACGGTGATAAAGTAAATGAGGTAATAAAGAGAGGGGAACAAGATTATGATGAGATTTTTTGCAATGAGGATGAGCGGGGCTGTGTCTCTCTCCCCTCTATTTCGCAATGCACATGCACACACCTTTTCCCATAGAATCAATGCAATATAATGGACAAGGACTTTCTTCTTTCCTCCGCTCCGACGCATGCTATTAAATCCCCTCTCTCCTATCATTCTCTCTCCATCGGTCCTCATCGGTTCTCCTCTGGAGCGGGCATCCAACTACCCGAGTCCCCGGGTTTTCCCATCCCCGACTCCATCCGTTTCCCTCTTTCTCACTTTGTGGAGAAAATTCTTTGCCATCTCTCTCTCTCTCTTATTTAACATGTGGTCTACTGCCAAACTGAGAGAAAGTGGAGAGAGCAAAAGAGAAACATTTGTCTGGGAGGGGAAATGTAGAAATTTGGGCCGAGTGGCGTTAAAGTTTGACAGTAAATTGAGAGAGAACATGTGGCATGGCAGGAGAGAGAGATGGAAAGAATAATAAATACAATTTTATTTATATTCCATACTCCATATTTCTCCCTCCATTGTTTAACCATTACAAAATGTACAGAGAGAGGGGGGGGGGCAAGTTCAAGTTGACATTGGAGAGAATAAACAATTTTTTGAGTGGAATTTTTTTAAGAACCGCGAATTTGTGAAATGTGAGTGGAGGGGATTTTTTTATTTTATTATTTAGACAAAACACGGGCTTTTATTCCAATAAAAATTCTTTTTTATGGCCCGATTGGGGCTCTAAAAAGTTTCTCTGTTTTTTCAAGCTCAACTCTCGCTCTCTCTCTCTTTTTTTTATGAGGGGAAAGGTGTTTGGGATGATTGGGGATTTTTAGAATAAATAAATAATGAATTGGGAGGCCAAGGGGATAAATTATAATTAGACTCATGTTTGCTTTGGGATTGTCTACTCTATATAGCATTTGAGGGATGCGAATGGATTTAAAGGGATTTAAAATATCAAAATGCAAGAGGGACTATTTGTATAAAGATAATGTCTTTGTTATTGAGCCCGTACAATGCCAATTTCCAAATTATGACATTTATGACAAGCAGCCACAAGCACGAAAATATTTTAATTGAGCTTGTGGTAATTCATAGAATAATGGTCTTTAAATTATTGTTGAATTTCAATTGATGCTTAAATGTTAAATCTAATTCTGTGAATTTACGTCCGCAGTATATTTAACTGTACAAAAGACAGCGGCTTCGAAATTAAATAAATTAAAATGAACCGTGAAAACATGAATAAATAATTAGAATGATAAACTGAGTTCCAAAAAACCGGAATTTAAATTGTTTAAATATTTGAAAGCGAGAGGGAGTCTTGTCAATTTAAATATTCATTAAATTTTTAATTTTCAGAACATTTAATTTTCATTTTAAAAACCAAAGAAAAAATGTTTTTAAATGTCTTTTTATATAAGGACTGTGTCATAAAGAAAGAGAATAGATTTTGAGACCATAGAAAACATGGGCGGTTTTTCCAAATGGAAAAAAACTACAATGTAGGGAATTTAATTGTGAATAAGTTGTGTAAATTTCATTTTGATCCGAGTTGAGAGTCAAAAGTGGGACGCATTTTCAACGAGTCATTGGAAGCACGGGTTTTCCAGAGCTACAAAAAAAAACTCCGACTGGAGCAAGAAAAGGACTGCTGACAATTTTGTGAGTGAAGGAATTCAAAAAAAAAGTATCTACCGAATCATTAGAAGGTATATAGATATTTATCAGCTCAACAAACAAAAAAATCGAGGTCGTCCCTGTCCAGTAAGTACCCTCACAAATATCAAGAAAGTTCAGCGTCTCTACCAAAGCGCTCCCTCAACTTCCGGCCAAAAAGCTGCCAAGTGTTTTTTTTCAAGCACTCAAATGTCAATAATATTAAAGTCCATAAGTTGGGCCTTCCGGGTCGTGTAAAATAAAAGTCCCCAAAATATGTACAAGATCAAGGCAAGTGGACAAAGACGGGAGTGCAAAAAATTTGTGAAAATAAAAAAAAGAACAGAAAACGGCATATTTCCCCAAATCGAATAATCCTCAAAATGTGTCCCAGGTAAGAAGAATTAGAAGATTTTGAGCATCATGCAAGAGACAGTACTCAAGCCGACCACAACAACCTAAAAGTCTTCCAAGGTTCAGACAAATGTGGCAGAAAATAATTAAATACGTTTGGAACATTAGCAAAACCTCTGGAAATGAGTTTTTGGAGAGCCCTTCGAACTCCCTCCAGCAATTCGGATCTAAAGGCCCCCGATGAGCCAAAAGTGATTTTTCATACACAAAAGACTCTAAACTTGTCATACACAAAATTTCAATAAATTCTCGCTCTCCGTTTTGAAATACCACACAGTTGAACCTATTCTCTTTCTTTATGACACAGTCCTTACAAGTGATACCAATATTTTGACAGGGCATTTTTTGTAGTAAAATTAGTTTTAGTTAAAGAATGTTAATAGTTGTCAATAAGGCTTTTCCCGCTATAAAAAATGGTGAATAAATTAAAAATTTCTGGTGCGTATGTAGCCCACGACGCCATAATTGGTCCAATAAGAAGTCGTTCCAACGTCATATGGATTCAATGTCAGGAGATAAATGTTGGCGCCTTGATTGTAGAATCTGTAGACGGGATAGGTGACATTTGGTGTCCACGCAATGTCCACGTAACAAATGACCCCGACGGACAAGTAGCCATTGGCCACAGCATTGCTCGCTTCCGTGGCATCAGCAGTGTAATAATGATTGGTACCCCCGGGCAGGGTGTACTGGTTCAGTGCCGCGAAACCAGTCCCCGCCACAATTCGACAAAGGCCCAAAATATTTTCATAGCCATATTGCGTGTTGGCTAAAAGAGTCAAACAATGATCTTAGTCATCTTGTTCGTAATAAATTTAAATGTATAAAATGAGAGTTACCATTGGCATTCAAAGATTGAGAGTAATAATGGTCCCCATTTGGACCCGAGAATCTATAGATGGGGGACAAGTAGCGGGAGGTACAAGTCCCGGGACAATGAGTACAATTCGATGACAATGGAATGTTCGAGTAAGGAGCACACACGATACAGTTTTGTCCATCAAATTTACCCTGGCCGGTATAAGGATTTACACAGCCTGAACAGCAAAAGGCGGGCTCTTGGTACCCATTGGGAAGGGTGATGACCCCTAAAGCTGGGTCACAGTGGTCACAAATAAATGGGCCAGCATTTAGTCCTTGTTGCTCTGTCCATAACAAATTCAATCACAATTAAAATTTGCATTATTTTAAAACTCTATTTGTACATGGGAGCCCTGCAGGGCTCCCATGTAAAACAGGGCCCGTTTTTAAAATTTAATTTGAAAATCCCCGCGTGCAATTTATTGGGATATGCCCTCTATGTTTTTTCGAACTGAAAATTTGTAGAATGATAGATTTCAACCTCCCGGAGACAATGGAAGTGGTCCCAAGTCAATCCTAAATCACGTTTGACCTCCAGGGGTATTTAAAGATGCCGTATGTACGTTATGGTCAAAAAGTTAGTTGTCGTACAAAAATTCTGAAACTTGGCAAAACGTTCCTTCTTGGTCTTCTAATCAAAGTTTGTATTGTGGTCATAGTGAAAAGTTTGTTGGCTTGACCTCCAGCGACTTGTTTTAGGGCAACGCTTGACCTGGGTCCCCTGTTCATTCTAAAATTCTGAAAAATTCAACCTTTTTTCCGCTGGATCCCGGGGTCCAACATGTATTAGGATTGACTTGGAACCACTTCCATTGTCTTCGGGAGGTCAAAATCTATCATCCTACAAATTTTCAGTTCGAAAAAACAGCGTGGTTTGCCATTAAATTGCACGGGGTTCTCTAATTTAATTAACAAAAAAAACTTACTAGTCACATCAGCCTTTGATTGAAAAATAATGAGGACGATAAAGGTCAGTGGTAGTGCACAGTACAAATACTTCATTGTTTAACAGTAAGAAAATTTAGAGATGCAAAATGGAAAAGATGATGTTCGTTCACTGGAGGAAAATTCTGACTGTTAAAATGACCAGAGAAAATGTCAAGTGGATTAAGTGGATGAAAAAGGAAACAAAAAAATAAGGCGGTTTATTTCTATTGCACTTTTTCCGTGGAGTGTCCGGGCCGTTGATCCCTCTCTGGCCACTTAAAAAGAAGCCAAGTCTAAGGGCCTAAAAGCAGAATAATCTAGTTGGTGCCACTTTAGAATAAAGTCATTGCTTTTCAAGAGGCCAAAGCGCCACTTGACGTCTCAACATTCTTAAAAAATGTCTCATAAAAATAGAACGATGTCGGAAAAAACATTTTGTCTTTTTAAGCCTTTGAAAGCTTAAATGCTTAAAATCTTTTTTCTAAGCTCAAAACCAGCGCCGCTTGTACAACAAAATGGTTCCCTTCGAAGACTAATCCTTTGAAAATATGCATGTCCATTTAAATCTTTTTGATTTGTATTACTTAAACGGACAAACATTTTTTGGTAAAAAAGCGTCTAGTGGAACCTCCCAATGAGACGACAAACTTGTTCAGCCGGTACCTGCGTATTCAAAAATAAATTGTCCAATTTTTGTTGGGCCTTCTCCTAAAGGGGCTCAAAGAGACGTTGAGTTTCTGCCTCTCAATTGAATACTCAATCAAGCTCTTGTCCTCACACTGACCAATTCTCCAAGAAAATATTTCAAAAATTCTCAAAGCAATGAATTTCCTTCCATTGACCCTCGTCCTTCTAGTGACCGTAGGTCAACTGCAGGCTGACCCTTTTGTATGTGGGCGTTGTGCAAATCCAAGTGGGGCAGTCGTATCATGCTGTGATGGTTGTGTAGATGGCGCTGGAAATGGGAATGCATCATACGATGGAAAAGCCTGTGAAAATTGTTCCCCTCCCAATGGGATGGCCTCCACGTGCTCCTATTGTACCGGCATCTGCAATTCAGTCGGGCTTGTCGTCCCCATTTACAGATTCTCTGGCCCTAATGGTGACCACTTGTACTCTCAAAACCAAAATGCCAATGGTAGGTCAACCACAATTCATGCCTTTAATTTTAATGGATCATTTTAATTGATGATTTAATTGTAGCGAATACATCGTACGGCTTTGAAAATGTTTTGGGACTCGGGAGGACTTGTTCTGGATTCGGGTATGCCCCATTGACAGAATATGTCAATACCGCCGGAAATTCCCATTTTTATACGGCAAATGCCACGGAGGGAACCATCGCCACTCAAAATGGCTACACCATGACAAGAATAGTGTTCTATATTGCCACAACATGGACGGTCAATGTCAACTATCTGGTCAACCGATACGTCAATCAAGGGGGCGGCATTTATCTCCTCACCTTGAATCCCTATGACATTGGAACGACTCCCTACTGGGTGGAAGATGGCGTCGTGGGCTACATGCCCACCAAATAGTCAGAAACTTGCCGGGTTTTTATGCTTCAAATTTTAAAATTGACATTTATTTTCATTATTCAAATCCTTTCGATTGAGTGAGAATTAATGTTCAAATCTCACAATAGAATAAGTATTATCACAATTAAATCAACACATTTAATAATATTGGAAAAATTTCATTGAATTTAGTGTCGCCGTCTTATTTTGTTCCACCTTTTTCATTTTGAAATATTTTGAACACTCAAGGGAGTTGGTTTTGGTGGGAAGTACAAACATGATTTAATTTATTACTTTCAATCCATAACAAAAACAACTGAGCATTATTTTTATCATGTGGTGACATTGGGTGTGTTGTTTTATTCCGGCCTGGCGTCCAGGCCGCCAGGCAAAAATTCCCATATAAAGAACACTGGAGAAAGGGAAGCTTGCGACCAAGTACAGTAAAAGATGCGGTGCTGATAGGAAGCCGCCTGGGAAAAAGGTCGAGTTTAGGCAGGCGACTTTTTTTTCGCCTTGTTAATTGCTGGCCTTTTTCCAGGCGGCTTCCTCTGAGGACCGCATCTTTTACTGTACTTGGTCGCAAGCTTCCCTTTCTCCAATGCTTTTTATATGGTAATTTTTGCCTGGACGCCAGGCCAGAATAAAACAACATACCCATTGACACTTGAATGGCCATCACTTAAATTAAAATTAAAACGAATGATGATAACAACAAATTAATTTTAGAATTATTTTCAATTATTATCTTTTTTGATGGCCAATAAACAACATGATGACTATAATTATATCTTTCATTTTCCCTACTAAATCCCACCAAACAGATGGAGACACCTTCGCCCAAAATAATTCTACAAGCCACAAAACAGCCGCGAGTAAACCGCCATAGGATAATAGTACAAAAATCAAATAAATATCAGACTCGTTCAAACACAATGGTCGCCCAGCCTCCTCCGCCAAATCATCCAAATGGGAACTTTTGGTCTCCAATCTCATCCAATCTTCCATCCTGATCTTCATAATTTTTTTCCAAAATTCCATGAGTCCTGAGCTCAATGAAATGGCTAATCGTCTCGGAGCCACCATTTTCTCCTCTGGGTACATCATCCGATTCGGAAAACATGCGCAGATTGCTGTCATCAAAAACTCGTCTTGCTGGCGATTATTGTGAGCAAATTTGTTTAATTTCTCGTTACTCCTCATCCGTTTCCTTACCTCATTCCAATAATGGGGAAAATAGTTAGCCAAGGTTATCAGAGCTGATGGTTGGGTCAGTTCATTTTTCATTAAATTTTCCAGTTCGGGAAGGCAAACCAGTTTTGTTAGACCATAAACTTTCTTCCATTTTTGATCTACTCGAAAGCATTGTTGACAGAGAGTGTCCAAATTGTTGATGACGTCACACGGACAATTTGAGATTGTGTAGTTTGCCCTTTGAGCTTTTTCATGGGACGCCATTTGTTTACTGTGAAAAATGACCTCTTCACAGTAAGCAATGAAAAAATTACATTCTGGAATAACCAGCTCATGAGTCATGCAAGCAGAAGCAACGCGATCTTCCATCTTATTTGCATACACTTTTCGACATGACAATTTGCTAGCGCTCATGTAAAGTTTAAATTCTGTCCCGGATGACATGGCGGCGTCAACCATTTCGTCTAAATATTTCCAGTCGGTGATGAAGGGATATGTGACCGTGTAAGACGACTTTATGACCCCTTTGTACCCATTCGACAGAATCGCCCCCATCAACAGCCACGCGGCAAATATGAATCCTGTTGACCTTGAATTTGGCGCACTTTTCTCAGCGACAATTTGCCCGGGAACTTTGACTGAAATTTGGCGATTGTCTTGCTCCATGAAAATTCGATACATCCACAGGCATGCCGTGGCCATTGTCCCTCCCAGTGACTTATTTGGTCCCCATTTCCACGACCAGAGGGCGACCAAAAGAACAGTGGCATTGGCAAGGGCGAGCAAAAAAGCCCAGACGTTGAATGTAAATGGGCCATGAAAGTTGACGGATGAAGTGGCCTTGTGGACATTCATGGATGTAATGAATTTGTACCCGCCTTGTTTTGACCCAAGTGGGTACATCTGAAATGTCAACAAGTCTCCAGGGTAGGGCAAGTAAGAGACAAATCTAGTCAGGATCCCTTTCTTGTGCCAATTAGCGAGGTTATTGTTGTCTACAATTAAACTTTTATTTATCGTCACCAGGAGAAATCTCTCAATCAACGCGTCCAGCTTCAGCCACAACATTCCATCAAAAACCATTTGTGCTCCATCTAACGGCAAAGGGGAATAATGTTTGTACACCCAAGGAATATTTCTACCATTGCCAATGACCCTCTTGTGGAATTCCAACATTACAACAGCACACGAATTTTTGGCGGAACACTCAAATTTCTTGAACTGTCCTCGTATCTCGAGCCGATGACCCAGCTGACAATATTTACAATAGTAAAATCCTTCATAAACATGGCCGCGGGATTCTGACGGCGAGTTTGAATTGTCTTGGCTTGTTGTGGTAGTGAGTATAAATATTGGAATTCCTTCTGTTGACGAATAATATTGAACTATCCCAATTGGCGCTTTAATTTGACTTCGTATGATGATCATGATTGGTAATGCATACACAAATTTTGAGCCACGTGGGCCTTTCTTTGTAATTTTGAAAAATGGTCTGTACGAGCTGGTGGCAAATTTCCAAACTAATTTTAGTTGAGAGTCAAGTTTGACGTTGCCAAAATGAAGGTTTATATGACAATGGATGAATTTTAGAGATTTTATGACGTTGCCAAAGCTTTTCATTGTGTCCCCATACGAATTTTTATGCTGAGTCATCACTAGAGGCGCTGCCATTTGATCTCTGTAGGTAAAAGTGGCATCAGTTTGATTTAAAATCAGTGGAATGTGCAAAAAACAATTTTTGAGGTCGGGTGTCATCGAACTGGGGTCAAAAGAGGGAAATGAACTTGTCAGAATAATTTGTCCATTAACTGAAACCAAATTAAAGTTAATTGTTATCACTACAATTATTTTGATGATAATCTCGACCATTTTGAATATAAACAGAAATTAAAATCAAATCCTTTGGATATGTCGTGGTTTTTTATTCTTGATAATTGAATACAAGTTTTATTTTATATTTTAGTAATTCTTATTTTAAATTTAAAATTGAATTTGTACAAACTTGAAAATAATTGGAGAGTTTAATGGTCTTGTTAAATTGTAAAGTTCAGTTAAAGTGGTTACGTTGTTTTCGATTGGTGTGTAGAATGTGAGGCAACAGAATTTAATGGAAATCAAATAAAGTCAAAAGTTTTTTCAATTTTATGCTCATGCTCATATTGAACTGGTTCGACAATTAAAGTGACCCCAGTTACGTTTAAAAATTAATTTTTAATTGTCATGAATTGAACACAATTAATTAACAGACACTCCATTCATTTAATGTTAAACACTCAATTGAACAATTAAAATTGTAATTAAAGGCAGATTAAAAAAGACCAATTTAAAACTCAAACTGAAAAAGTTTTAAATTAAATTGCCCGCTAACTTCAAGGTCACTGGAAAATGTTTTAAAATTTCATCAGGTGATTTTACTTTGTGTCACGTTGTGTTGCAAAATCGAATCCTTGACGGCGCTCAAAATAAACTCATGGGCGTTAAGTTAACAGCCTAGCAGCGTGCTGCTAACTTCACAAATTGACCCCTAACGTTAAGTTAGCAGCCACTTTTAGCTTTTTGTTCTTCTGGCCTCACAAGAGGGTCATGACCTCAGAAAAACTGAGGTCATTGAGGTCGCTCTTACCATTTCGAAGTTTAGCCCCCTAACTTTGAAACAAAAACTGTTCTGGGTTTATAGTTGATTGTTCTGGTCGCCTGAGGACCTCTCCCGCCCAGAACAGGTGACCCCTAAGAGGTCACAAGCCTAATTTCTAAAATTGACCCCTGAACTTTAAAACGAGAATTATTCCGGGTTCCATGACAGTTGTTCTGGTTTCCTATGATGTTCGTTGGTTTAAAAAAAAATGTTTCGTAGAGAGCGCTGTAACCAGAGGGCTTTGGCTGAGTTGAAGTTTTGGCATTTGATTAGCCCAATGGCACTTAAAATGAATTCGGCCAAAGTTGATTCTTGACTTTCTTTCTCAAGGAATTCTTGGACATTTGGGAGCCACTCAGTCATTGCAGTCAAGACCATGAGCGTGTTATCTAAAGCACACGTATTCAGAAAGTTGAAACTGGTCACTTCCTTCACACGCTCCGCCCACGGAATAAATGGCAATTCTTGAAACATTTTTAGGGTGCCCAGTGGTGTGGCCACTTTGTCCTGATGTCCAAATTTCAATCACATTTCTGGAGTCATCTTCAATGTGTGGTTGTTGGCGGGTAGATGGCTTTGGCGTTGTTTCAGAAATCTTTGATATTTTTTGACCTAACTTAATCTTGACTTTACGCGTCGTCTGTTGTTTGGGCTTTGGATTTTGAAAAAGTAACCAATCTTTCTCAAATTCAATGCAACGGCCTACAATGAAGTTTAGCAAGTTTTTAAAAAGTTTAATCGAGTTTTATTCAATGTCTTAAGATGTTTTAAATTATGCAGTGTTTAATTTCCTCACCTTTCATCATTTTCTTAGAGGCTGCTATGTACTCTGTAATCCTCTGCATCCCATCTTGTCCTTGCTCATCAATCTTTATAATTATATTTCAACCCTCGGCTGGAATCCGATGGTCTTCTTCACGAAAGTCATTGGTGCTGCAGAACACGAGATGGGTGACCATTAGAGTGTAAGGGAAAATAAATTCCAGTAAATAATTGACAAACTCCAAATTGTAATAAGAATTGGGGCGTTTTGGCTCTATTTCTACATCACAACTTCCAATAACCTCCCTCTGAACAGTGTCCCACAAATGATGAAAATAACTGCCAAATGCTGTAGATTTGTAAACACTGTCTCCATGAAATTCCACAGGAAAATCTTTCCAAGTTTGTTCGTTATCTATTTTGTCAAAAAATTTATTAGTAAACTGATTTAGTTCAACGTGTCAATTATTAGCATCCTTTGATTAATTTACATAATTTGCATTTTTAAAATTTTGTTTACCGGTATGAAATGATTTTGGAGGCCATTTGGTCATACTTTTTAATGCCAACTCAACAAGTGGTGAATGCCACTGTGATGAGAAAATTGTAAAAATATTTTGTACAATTAACATGGCCGAGCCAAGGATTGTAGTCCGAACAAGCTTCTCGAAAACGGCATAGAGTGGGGGTATACACGTCGGATTATTTCTTTCAAAAAAGTCATTTAATTTTCCAGATATACAATTCATTAAGTGTACACGACACACATGGTAATTTAATTGGTAAGGGTTTCGTCGACCCATTAAAATTTCCTAAAAATTATCAAGATACTCCTTAGTATTTGTCCGAAAAATAGAATGGAGCACAGACCCAACCATGGCCTTCGAGAAATCAGTCTCTATTCTTGTGAATAATAATTCCCCCTTCGGCACCCCCGCAATTTGTCCAGCTCTCAAGAATTAAAAAAAATCATTTAAATTTATTCCTAACAGTTGAGACTGAATTGATTGGGAATGTTTTATACCTCTCAATAAAATCTGATAATGGGACACCGATTCCATTAATTGAGTGGGAATTCGTAATAAATTCCATGACGGCAAGACAAGAACTTCCAATGCGGGGGTTTTTTATGGCTATAGCATACATGTACAATGGTCCATCTCCAACATATCCAGGTAATTTTGCAATTAAACTGCCAGTGGCATCCAAGTGACCAACAGCCCTACCAGTCAATTTTTTGAGCTCGACTAAAAGTTCAATTTGTCTGTTCGAAAAATAGGATACCAAAAACTTGCCAGCATGTGAGCTCTTAGGGGTCACTTGTTCTGGGCTGGAGAGGTTCACAGGCGACCAGAACAATCAACTATAGACCCAGAACAGTTTTTGTTTCAAAGTTAGAGGGCTAAACTCCGAAATGGTAAGAGTGACCTCAATGACCTCAGTTGTTCTGAGGTCATGACCCTCTTGGGAGGCCAG
>JAQIVZ010003778.1:0-12462 GCA_034700945.1 Arrhopalites spinosus
TAGGACAAGAGCTAGTAAATTTACTGATAATTTAGAAATTCCAAAATTTAAGAAACTCATGTTTAAAAATAATTTTAGTTACCGAGCTATACAATTATGGAACAGCCTGCCCAATAACATAAAATGTATTAAGAAACTTGACATGTTCAAATCAGAACTTCAAAACCATCTCCAAATTAATATTTTTAAAAAAATTATGAACTTCCCCTAACTTTAATCTGTTTCTTCTACTTGTTTTCATTTTTCACCTGATGGTCTACAATCATTAGGGTATGTTGTCATATGGAAAAAAGTGTATACTTACTATGATTAACAATAAAGCTCAAATTCAATTCAAATTCAAGTTGGGAGCCTGTGGGTGTGAAGTCGGCGGTAGGTCAAAGGATTCACTTTTTTGACAATGTCTAAAAGAAAAGGTTGTTCAAAATGATATGGAAGGGACCTCCAAATTTTTTCAGATTTTTCCGCGCTTAATGGGTCACCGCAAAAAAGGTTAACAATCCCAAAATTTTTAATGTGTAGTTGGGTCCGCATCTAGTTGATCCCGCAAATTCTCCCTCTTAATTATTTCATCAAAATTGACTTGTGATTGACTCTAATTATGGGATTGATTTTGGACTGAATTTAAAGTGGATTTGGGTTTTTGGATTGGGTTTTACTACCGCACCCGTTAAAAAGATTTTTAATTATTTCATGTCATTTTCTGGTTTCTAAAGAAACAAGAAACAAGAGCAAAGAAGAAATTCTCTTGCCACGGACTATACAGAGATGGAGATTTCAAAGCCAATTAGAGCCTATTTATGCATGTAATTGTAGGATTTACAATTTTGCACCACTATTGTCTCCTTAAGGGCATATCTGCCGGTCGCGAGACAGAATTCTGTTTCTCCCGGCAAGCCGGCAGAAAACGAATCCTAGTTGTGGGAAAATTTTTGTGGTTCTTGTGGCTCTATAATCTCTCATATTTTTCCAGGGAGTTTCCATCACCACCAACATAAAAATTGAGAGCTGAGACACTGGC
The DNA here is from genome assembly GCA_034700945.1 of Arrhopalites spinosus. Taxonomy (NCBI): domain Eukaryota; kingdom Metazoa; phylum Arthropoda; class Collembola; order Symphypleona; family Arrhopalitidae; genus Arrhopalites; species Arrhopalites spinosus. The sequence continues at coordinate 1,022 of JAQIVZ010003778.1, forward strand.
TTTAACTGTCAATGTCAAGTGGAAGTGGTTGAGTACATTGTACAGCTGTGATGGAGAAGGAAATGTCAAAACAAAATGTTGTAAAATATTCTACAATAAATTATATATAAATACTCTGTAAAAACCCGGAAGGAGACGGACATTGCCATACCGTAATTTATGGAACATAGAATATACATTTAAACTTGTAAATCATCATCATATTCGTTTCCTTACTGACACTACTAACAATCAGGGGACGGGTGTAAATTTAAAACAAATTAATTTTTATTAAAGACTCCCACACTTTTGTTTTTGAATCACTTGATTTTGTTGAGATTAATTGATTATACTTTCCACAATTACATTGGGGCCCGGGGGTACTGTAAAAATTTAAAATATGAACTCGTCAAAGTCCCCTTTGTACTGTATCAAAGCCTGGGATAGTCTATGGGCCCCTTACAACAACAGCGTGGACCGTTACGCCCTTACCACCGTGTGTGCCCTTGGAATCCTCACAAATATATTGAATTTTGTCATCTTTACCCGCCCACTCATGAAGAACCCAACGAATCGAATTTTACTTGCCCTGGCCATCACAGATTTTTTGTGTGTGGGTCGAAAATTTATTCAGAGGATGATGATTTTTTACCGTGAGGCTCAGGGAGATGAGAGGTCAATGTTTCACACCAAGGTGGAGGATGTTATCAACAGAGTGTCCTTTACGGTAGAGTCAACCCTTTTATTTTGACCCCTTGGCCCTTTTGCTTTTGACCCTTTTCCAAGTTTAGCGAACTGGCCCAATTCAACAAAATTCTGCCGCAGCCACAACTCGTGACTGACAAGGGAACATATTCGGATGTTAAACGAGTTGCAGGCTCAAATTTTGGTGGCTAGTCAGTTTTGGGCTCCTGATCACGAAAAAGTTGGTCCCAGCTGCAGATGGAATTTCGTTTTCCCGCCAGGGGTCATCAAATGTCAAAAATGATAAAATCCTGATGACATCAAAATTTCAAGTTGACTTTAAAATTTTGAAAAAAATACTGTTCGAGGCAGAATTTCATGCTGAACAACTTTGTCAATTGCACCAAAGCACCAGCTTTACGCGTTTGACCTCCAAGTATCCATAACTTCAGCCCCGACCCGAGCGATACCGCTTTCATTACATTAAATGAGCACGACTTCAGTTATGGACACCTTGAGGTCAAACGCGTAAAGCTGGCGCTTTGGTGCAATTGACAAAGTTGTTCAGCATGAAATTCTGCCTCGAACAGTATTTTTTTTCAAAATTTTAAAGTCAACTTGAAATTTTGATGTCATCAGGATTTTATCATTTTTGACCTTTGATGACCACTGGCGAGAAAACGAAACTTTATCTGTAGATGGGACCAATTTTTTCGTGATCAGGAGCCCAAAATTGACTAGTCACCAAAATTTGAGCCTGCAACTCGTTTAACATCCCAATATGCTTCCTTGTGAGTTGTGAAGGGTCAATTTGTCATTTTTAAATGTTTGAAGAAGGCTACAAAAATAAACTTGTTTATTGAATGACATTTGACCCGTAGTAAATTTTTGTGGGAATTTTTAAAATTGGCGCTTTCCTTTTGTCTGTCAGGCCTTTCACACATGCTCCATCTACCTCACACTGGCAGTCTCCATCTGGTGTTACGTTGGGATCCTTTTCCCCTTGCAAAGTAGAGGATGGTTGACCTCTCGGAATGCATCCTGGATGATTTTTTTGTTCCTTCTTTTTAGTACGGTTTTGACGCTCTTTTACACCGTTGGCATTACCGTGTCCCATGAATTTGAGCCATTTGAGGTGGACATGGAAATGGTCAATGACAGTATTAACAATGAATTTGAGGTGGGCGTGGAAATGGACAATGACAGTATTGACAATGAAGCAAATGGGACATGGGTGTATGTCACAACCGGAGCATTGGTAGGGGATGATGCCGCGGCGTGGATTCGTGGGTAAAATTATTGTTAAATTTTGAATTTGAGCGGGCAATTTGACATTAGATTTGTGAATAAAACTTTTTTCTTGTTAAAGAATCCTCCTTAAAATCCTCCCCTGTATCATCATGACGATTGTGACAGGGGGGATAATTAATTCCTTGGTCAGGGCGGCGCGGCGTAAACAAAAGTTGACAAATTCCAGTTGTCAAACACAACATGAAGGGCGGGATTTTAACAAAACAAATAAAATGTTGGTGGGCATCCTCATCCTCTTCATTGTGACGGAATTACCCGCTGGGATTTTTTCGTTGTTGGACGGAATCACAAAATCAGATGACTTTTTCTGGGAGTGCCATCGACCAATTAAACAATTCGTCAATTTGTGTGAGTATGTGAGCAGTACCGCCAATTTCTTTGTTTACATGGTCATGAGCCTACAATTTCGACGTCAATTTATGACCACCTTCATCACCCCAATTTTGTCCCCTCTGAATCAACTTGTAAGAAAATCACCTCAGTGGCACGATAAAAGTCCGGAGAGACCACCCACGTCGACATCAAAATCGACCACCCAGAACAAGTCAACCCAGACCGAGCTTATTTTAATTATTTAAATTTACCCGTCTTAATAATAAAATGAAGACAATTTCGAGAGTTTTCTAATCATGTACAACAGTCAAAAGTTGTAGTTTCGTTACACTCAGGGGTTCTTTTTTCTCTTTCAATGTTCAGCCAATAAAAAATAAGGGCGAAAGCAATTCAAGTCCACCATCGACCATTTTAATTCATGTCAAATTAATTAATGTGATAAAGTACGGATTGTAATATTATTAAATAAATTAAAACATGAGGAATGAAAATAAAAACATTTGTATGTTGTATATAATAAGGAATAAACGGAGATTTAAAATTTCCACCATTGAAATATGAATTGACCAATAAAATGACGAGTTGGATGAGTTGGGGCCTCAAGTGCGGTCAAGGGCAGTAGGGGTTACATCTACAACATTTACAGTTACAGCGGCGTCGATTATTTCTCCTCGGACTTCTTTTTTCTCTTCTCTGAATCTCAAGTTCAGATCCAGATCCAAATTCACTGCGGCACTCCTTCCGGGCTTGGAGGGGAACCATAATCTCAGTTTGAAAAGTCCCGCTCCAATTTTTCTGTGAAAATTCGGACGAGGTGATGTCATTGGGAGACTCTGGGCTGTAGGTCCAGACCAATGTTTGAGGACTATTCTGTAAGTTTGAGGGTCAAATGTGAAATTAATTAAATTAATTATGGGCCAATCCAAGTATACTACTTAAACTACTAGGACCCCTAAGGACCCTAAGGGCGCCAAAGGTCCTAAGACTTAAATGTAATTAATAATTAAAATTGAATTTATTTTGCAAAATGAAAATAAAGACTTGCCGTGATCCTCAGGTCATTGTTCTGATCCTCACAATTGTCCCAGGGACGTCTCAAGAGGAGAATGAGCTCATCCTCATTTTGATTTGTCTGGGCATGAAGAAGTTCATGATTTTGTTCCAAGTCCTCCATTGGTTGGCCGTTAATCACGTGAGTGTCCTACATTGAAATTATTTTTATAAATTAGCACCAGTACAAGTTATAGTAAATCAAAAATATCCATGTAATTGTATTGTAATTTTTAAAATGAGGCGCTTATATTTAAAAAAATGTTTTTAAAGTACCCTGACGTGGACTCCACCAAAATAGTCCCGCCATCCAATGAGCATGTCACTACCCTCCAATTGTCCATCTTATAATTAAATTAAACATTTTAAATACAATTAACAGTTTTCATTCAGATTTAGAACATATTATTAACAATTAATTAAGAGTAATCCTCAAGGTTGTAATAATTAAAATTAAATTAAGTTTTTAACTATTAAATAAAAGACGTGGTTGGATTACCTGGAGAAAATCCAATGCCTATGGTCCCCGTGGACGGTCCCCTCAACTCCATGACCAGCCCTTGTGGGTCATTAGTATAAATTTTCAATTTAATGGGCAATTCCTCACTCAAAATAATTTCTTGATTCCAATTCCATTGAGGGATTGTCATTGTATAATTAGTGGGAATGGCATCTGTGTGATTGATTTCTGCACCAATTACAATGAGCCAGGAAAGGAGTCCAAGTGCCCCAAATTTTGTGTACATTTTTACCTCTTTTGTTTGAAAATTTGAAAAGAAGAGGGAAATTTGAATTATATTGATTTGTATGTTGAAAGTATCAAGTTAAAAAATTGTTGAATTATCTCACGTCTTGTCTCAGAAAGATGAATGAGCAAGGATGAATTAACACATCATAAGTTATGACAATGATGGTTGCCCAATAATGGGTTTTCTCTTTTATACTCTAGTCTCAAGTCTCGAAGTCGTCAACACAATTCCCAGAATTCATTGGGCCATTGGCTATTGGGATCCATTTTATTTAGTTGAAATGCATAAATGCAGTCAAGGGGCAAGGGCCTTGACTCAAGGCGTTTACGGGGTCCATTACAAATGACAAAGTTGTGGTGAAATCCACAAAAAAATTCAAACTTCCCAAACTGGTTTTTTGTGCATCCCATTCAAAGAATTGAAATGACGTCCGCTGGTGTTTTATGAAACCATTCAAATTGAATCTTGTGGGGGAATTAGTTCTTATTATTGTTAAACCTAAACTTGTTTTTTTGTTCCTCAAACTTGACTTTTCCGTGTAGAGTAGAGAACTTTACAAACTCAAGCCCGTTCATGTTGTCTGCCTGTCAGTGTAATCAACAGACAGCGAGTTGAGGGGGTTGGGGCAACAACTGGGAAGGAAATTGCAATATTTTTTTGTTGCCCGGCCGTCGGTGAGAATTCAAAGAATTCAGAGCTGCCTCAACAAAAAATGGTTCAATTTGTTATTTTTTACTCCAAACTCGTATCGATACGACGTCTTTATCTTCTTCGTAATTTTATGCCTTCTTTTTTGCTGCAACATTTATACGAGTTAATATTTTTTATTCTATTGCGTACTTGTTGTGTAATGGAACTCATGGAAGTGAATTCTGGGGGTAGTGGGGGCACTTTTGTTGTACCATCTAAATTACTCCATACTGTATACAACATACAAGTGTTGGTTTATCAAGCTCATCAAATCCCCATCTTTCCTAGTATAAAAAAAGTGCAAAAAGAATACAAGAACATTTTTCCTCGAAAAACGTATAGTTTCTGAGAAAAAATTTTCAAAAAAAGGCCAGGCCGGGCCGCGTATTTACAAACCCTACCCCGGTACAGTGCCTGGGTAATTTTGTGTACTTTTTGCACCTGAAAATAATTTTGTCGTGTATTCAAATTTCAATACAAAGCTGTAAACACTTGAAGATTTCATAAAATTTTCTTTGACAACTTTTCAAGGAGACTTTTGTAACTCAATTCGTCCATTTTAAAAATTAAACTTTTCTCATCGATTACTTTCAAGGATTACATTAAAATTTTAAATTCGGACGCTCATTAAATTCGTTGACTAATTTACGTCATACAACTCATACATTTTTAAATGCTCGGTAGCTCAATGCGCATAAATCGCTAGCCTTGAGACACAATGGTCCAACATGGGTGATGGGGATTATTTTTTCTGACATTAAAAAATAAATCGAATTTGAAGCCAATTACTATTGTGTAACATGGAATACCCATCTAAGGTTGACTACTACCTTGAATCGTAAATATGGGACCTATCGATGGACTCATTTTATACAAACTCATTAAAATTTGGTATTCCGGAATCATATCCATTCGAAGAACTGTGTTCAATTTTTTGAATTTTCTTTTTTTCCACCCAACAGTTGTTAGATGGAAATAATAATAATTTTATTTGAGCATGTGCATCAAGTTTCTGAGCATTTGAAAATGTGGGACGTTAGTCTTTTAGTTAGTAATTTGTCAACGAATTGAACGAACATTGGAATTTCAATGTATCCCTGAAAAATAATCGATGAGAAATTTTAAATTTTTGTAAAACGGACGAATTGAGTTACAAAAGTCTCATTGAAAAGTTGTCAAAGAAAATTTTATGAAATCTTCAAGTGTTTATAACTTTGTATTGAAACTGAAACACATGACAAAATTTATTTTTCAAACTTGTCTGTTGAATTTATTATACTTAATATTTTACATTAGCTGCCTCCGTCTCTATTTCATGACTTTCTCCAATCTCCACTGTCCCAAAATATAAGCAAAAGGATTTGAGACAACTTAAAAATCCCGCTCACCACTCACTAAAATGGCCATTATTTTATTCCTAATAATTTTGGTGACAAGCTTAACCAATTGTAATTTAATTTCATTGGTGGACGATATTGGTAAAGAAAATTGTTTTGTTCATTTAATTGACCCATGGCTGAAATTAAATCACATTAAAAACAAAATGACCACCCCCATCATCGTTACAGCCCTCTCTATCAGCATTACTCACAAAATTACTGAATTTAAATCAAGCCAATCAAGGTCAGTTGTATCCTCCCTAAAATATTTAACATGCTTCGCCCACATTGCTTTCCAAACAGATAAAGGGTTATTCAGCTCTAATAATATGCCCACGCCCACGGTTTTGAATCCTGGCGCCACTTCCATGTTTGTAAATAATATTTGCAACCATATTTCAAAATCAATTAAATTTCTTAATACTGCTGGCTGGACCGGTGAGAATGGACAGGGTCAAGGAATTCTTGACCCAAAATTAGTTGTCACTGTGGCCAATAAAAAAATGAATTGGATAACCCAATTTTACGAAAACATAATTCGAAAATTATATGCCAGCACGTGTTCCTGGTTTTTTGTGTTGACCTCTCTATTTGACATTGAATATGGATACCACATTAATCGACATCATCACTTGACCTACCTTCAGAAGGATGATTTTGGGATGTTTACAAATCAATTTAATTGTTCCCACTCCAGGTCATGGTCAAGGTCACATGCCATACAATTAGTCGTGCCACAATCATGTTACAAAAACATGCTCAATTCTCATAAAACCTTGACCAATGAGGGTAAAAATATTTACTGGGAAGTGAAGGGCATGCCCAGAGGGTTTTATTTTGAAATTGAAAAAATTGGCGTCCCTTTTCAAAGTTCACAAAATGTCCACGAAGGCACCATCAAGTTTGTGTTGTCAGTCTTGAATCAAACATTCATCAAAAATTATTTAAATTCTCAACCTTCTTCTTCACGGTCAGACTTTTCATATTACAGAATTGATTCATTTAATTCTCGCTCCGAATTGCCCGATTGGCTCCGAAATGCCCGTGTCAAGCAAGTCCATTTGATGGAGGGTAGAGAATCCTTCAAATTCATAACAGCTGATCAGGTCAGAAAGGTCAAAACTGGGGTTGAAATGTACACTCAACCATTCCAACCCCTTGTGTGGCTGTCCCTTGGTACTACTATTGTCTTGACCTTGATTGTACTTTTATTTTTAAATCCCCAATGGCGGGAATCAATTCCCACACTTTTCTGGCTCTTTCGAATCCTCATTGGCCAGCCCCAAGATCCCCCTGGGGTGGAATCAATTAGAATTAAAATAATTCAAATTTTGTACCTGTTCACAGGAATAATTCTACTGAATTTTTACACGGGGGTACTCAAGTCAGACTATACTCTGCCTTATCTCTACGTCACTCCTTGGGAAAAACTTGACGGGATGGATTTGAAAACATTTTCAGTTTACATTGCTCAAATTAATATTCCGTGCAGGGAAATACGAAGGAATGATTTCAAAATGGAATTTTTTGAACCCTATTTCGACAGTCGACTTCTGTTTCTGTACCCATGGGCAGGGGATGCCAGTGAGTCTACAGGGAAATTTTTGGAACAACTTTATGAGGCTGTGTCTGACTACAGAGAAAATTGCTTACGTTTATGTAGGGAAAAAATGGATCCCCAATATAGCCCCAATTACTCGGAATGTAAAAAAATTCAAGTTTGTGTGGAGGCTTTGAATTTTTATACGACTGTGGGTAATACAAAACTTACTTGTAAAGAGCAATTCGAGGTCAATGACCTTCCAAATAAATTGACCCGGCAGAAAAGTTTGCTCATAGTAAGGTAAAATGAGTTTGAGTATTTTTGGAATTTATTCAAACTTAAAATGAAGAAAGAAGGTCAAGCCCAAGGGAGTGTGACTTTTAAATTTTCTCATAATCGAAAAATTCAGGATGATTTTTTGAGTCAGATGACCAAATATTATTTAATTAATTATTCCCAACAACAACATGGGGAGTGGCTACCACGAAGATTTGAAGTAATGGCCAGTTCTGGAATTAATAAATTATGGGGGATATGGACTCAAATCAGATTGAAGAGACAACAACAGAAACTCAATGGGACTTTTATTAGTGAAACTAATTTAGATTTTGAAGCTTTAACCTTTCAGAATTCAAATGTGGAGCTCATTTTCATACTTGCGAGTTTTTCCCTCCTTATTTCAGTTGGAGTTCTTTTCACTGAATACAAATAATACAATTTATTCATCTGTCATTTTCGTCAACCTTTTAGCGTCTTGTAAATGCCTCAGTCATCCACTTAGGTGGGAGATGTTGCTTGTAGGCCTACATAAAAATTCCCACTTGGTAAATTTTGAAGTATAATGAAACGGTAAAATACGGAAATTTGATGCCCACATCGTTTTTTTAACCTCCATTTATCCCCCTTTATTGTTTTTACATTGCCCGAAATGAGTCTACCAATAAGGCATCTATTCAGTGTAGAGTTAAAATCAGCGACGGGACAAAAATTCCTACACCTTGCCTTTATCTCAATAGAATGTTTTTTTTAAAAAAATTACCGGTTAGGCTCGGGCAATGTGGCTCATCGATGTTGACTCCCATGCAATTCTCCCATATGGCCTCTCATGAGAGTCAAGTGTTGTATGGCCTCCCATGAGAGGCCATATTGTCTCCCGATGTTGACTCCCATGGGAGGCCATATAGGAAAATTGCATGGGAGTCAACGTCGATGAGCCACATTGCCCGAACCTAACCGTTGAGGGAATGCTATGAATCTCGGAAGATTGCCCACATGGACGATTGCCCACAGGAAAATTGCCCACAGGGAAGATTGCCACAGGGAAGATTGCCCACATGAAAAATTGTCCACATGGAAAATTACCCACACAGACGATTGCCCACAGGAAGACTGCCCACATGGAAAGTTCGCCATGAAACGACGAGAGCATGTCATCATGTAGTACCACGTTAGCCCTAGAGGTCGTAATATTGACTCAATCAATTTTTTATTGAATTGAAATTTTCGATCAATGCAGTGGCGTACCCAGGGGACCTGGGGAGCTGTAACGCCTCTCCCCTCTAAACTTTTGGGCTTTACACTAGATATAATGGAGGATTTTCCAAAAACAAAACATTTGGACTAGATAAAAATGGATTTTTTGCCCCCAAAACACTAAATTCAAACGTGGGTACGCCACTGAATCAATGATTCATTGAAAACAACGGAGCTTGAATATAATCTAAGTCAGCACATTGCACATTCTGGGTCAATTTTTCACTGCTCCTCGTCAAATAGAGTAACTAATTTAGCCACCGTTGCTTTTTTGGCTGATTTTGTAATGCACTATACCTACTCTAACGTATTTAACGTCTCTGATTGAATTTCATTGAATTCAATAAAAAAGATTCAACTTATTGCTTGATGTGATATTATTTTGAAGCTGCACTGTCAGTTCCATGAAATAAGCATTAATTATTTTATGATAAATAACATTCCTCATGCCCAATATTCATATCCGGTCAACAATGTGACCAATCATGCTAAAACTTCTTTAATCGTCTTCGCAATCGTCCCTGTGGGCAATCGTCCATGTGGGCAATTTTCCATGTGGGCAATCCTCCGGATATCCACTTACATTGGTCAAATTAATTTTCTTGCGAGGAAGTCTTCAAACATTGTCTCTAAAAGCAGCCCAAGGTGCATGCGAGGCATTTTAATACCCAAAAATTGATCACAAACTTAAAATGAGTTTAAAAAATTAGAATTAAATTGTTTCAAACAAAATTAAAAAAAAATTCGGCCTTTTGGGTTTCGGCCTTATGTCCCTTCGGTCTTTCGGCGTCGGCCTTATGTCATGGAATCGCATGAGATAACATGCAAAAACTTTGCGTGCAGAAATAAAGATGTCCTCTGTCGATTACCGGGACTTGGATGAAAGTCACAGAATTGAATGACAGACATTCAGACATCCCAAAAATCTGTCAGTACACGCTGTAGATATTTTGATGTATTTTGTGGAGCGGAATATTTTGACTGGCGTTCAAGTGCCACATAATTTAATTAATTTTAGTAGTTCCCATTTTGTCTTAACTTGGACACCACTCGATTCATTCTCCCATCTCGGACCAAATGAACAGCATATATAGCTAACAATGCACCAACGGTAACGCTCGGATTGAAATGAAACATATACCATTAGACGCAGCATGAAAAGTAGATCCGGAATGTGATGGTCATTTTCCCGAAAGGACGGCCAGTTCGGAGAAAACCCGGTTTGAAAATTCGGGATTTTCTCATTGTAGCATATAAGCTTTTGTTGATCAGAGTTACTCACAACCCCCCAGTGGTCTACTGGGTAAGTGCTCGGACTTTATTTTGCCCCTGGAGATCTCGAGTTCAAATCGCGGTTCAGGTCATATTTTTTTGTCACTTTTTCATTACTTTTTTTACTTGAAAATTGGTCAGCAGATACAGCTTGACGTCCTAGACATGATTTAATCATCAAAAAAATTTATTGACCTCCCCCTTGACCTGTAGAAGGTCATTTGCACAACGCTTTGGCAAATTTGAACCAAGCGCTCAAAAATTCTGAAAAAAATCAGAGAGACAGAGGATAAGATGTCCAACCAGATTGTCTTTTACGTGACCCACCAATAATCAATGGCTTGACCTCTATCTTGGGTCAAAGTTTTTGGTGACCTCCACAGGTCACCCTAGGGACTTTTCTGCTATGACCACTGAAGCAGTATTGATCCCCATACTCTCAACAATCACTCTGATTTTTTGGAGAATTTTTGAATCTATATACTCTAAGGTTTATGCAACAATATTCGAATGAATCTATTTCCATTTGCAATCATATTTTACCAACAAATTACAATAAGGAAATTTAATGTATAAATAATGTTATTTCTACATCAACTCCAATACTTCAGTCAAGCTATTCGTCATAATCCACTTAAATGATGAATGGAATGGAACAAAAATTAGATTCAACTTGAACGCCGCTCAGGCAATAACAAGAAGAATTAGCACAATTATTCACTTACAATCTACAGCATGAGTCAGGAGGAACGCATAAGGCGAAAAATTATATTATTGTACTATTTATTGCAACTAACTTTATTCATTGTGTAATAATTTCAAGATTACAAGTCAATTATTTAAATTGCATTAAGAATTTATATTTTTTCATTTCTGTGCAAACCCATGACCCGTTTGCCGCTTCCAAATTGATAATCG
>JAQIVZ010003779.1:0-12458 GCA_034700945.1 Arrhopalites spinosus
ACAAAAAGCCATTCGAAGAAAATGTTTCGAAAATAATACGTTCGAAAATAATGCATTCGAAAAAATTACCCAACACGAAGAAAATATTATTATTCGACTGGATTTGGTTATGATGTTATAAGAAATGTAGTGTAGTATCTGTACATATATTGTTGTATTGTATAGATAATAGATACTGAGTACTGAGGATTCCTCTGTGAAGAAGATGATTGGAATCTTGTGTGTGTGTGTGTGAGGACGTAGCTCCCACATCAGCTTTGTAAATTTAATTCGTCTTTAATTCGTAACTACTATACAGCTCAGTTGCTGGAACAAAAAAAAACAGTATATACCAACCAGCAGATCGGGGTAACTACTTAAATCCATGTGAACCTTGCATGTAATATTGGTGAAGCGAGCAAAAAAATAGGCACTCGTTCTTCATCTATACAGATATTTTAAAGGGCAAGAAGCTTTGAGACTTTGGCTTTCTTTTCCGTAGCTGTATTAGCTGTAAGACTTTATTATTTCATATAAGACATGTATGCATATTTAAATATAAGAATGTTAAGGCCAGAATGCTAAATAAACGACTGCTGCGCAAATACAAATCAACATTAGAACGAGGATGGGATGTCCATATGTGTTGAAGCAGCAATTTCTTTATATATATTCCATTCTGTTTAAAGAGATAGAGAGGTTTGGCGTCAAATATCTTAAGACATGGGGCCACATAGCCTCATCTTGTGAGTTCATCAGCAATTTGTTCAACTCTTCAAAAAATTATTTAACTACTGGAAAAGTATTCAGTGATAAATAAAAATTGTTGCTCAAAAGGGCAAGAGTACAAACAATATTATTTGTAAGTTAATATCTTGGAGATGAGCAAAGAAATTCACTGCTAATCGATATATTATATGAAATATAATATAGCCAGAAGATTGAGATTACACTGATTTCTTTTTATGTTTTTTGTACTTAAACAATCTTTCATACTTGAATTAATGTTATTTTACTGGATAAAAAAAAGGTGTCAGATATCAGATACTCGAGTAAATGACATGAGTGTGAGAATTGTGGGGCATGTATGACATTTGGTTATATTTGCTGACGTATTCCTGACTAAAAGTATTATAACATTTTTACCGTAGATCCATATTGCCGTACGGTACACTATATATATAATCTGACACATTTACACTTGAATGTATGTACCGTGTGTAGCTGGTTTTTGGTAATCTTGGTTACGACTGTGTCTTACCTATATTTTTTTATTTGTGCGAAATCAAGTCCCCTGTATTATTACGTACCACAGTACAAGGTTTTTGGTATGGTCATATTTTGTCTTTTGAGGTAGGAAGCAACTTACCTATGCTAAACTATGATTTCGGGTCAATTTAGCTATTATAGAAAGTCTGATGTGATCAGTTTTTTTTGTATCTGTGGTACTAGCCAACTGACATAAAATGAATGGCAGAGACCTTAAAATTAGACCGGTTAACTCAGCCCGTGTCCTTACTGGCTGAGTTACTTACTTGTTTTTAGTACGTTGTCTGTCTACTATACATTCTCTCTCTCTGTGTCTGTAAATTATTTACTTGACAAGCTGGCATTTACATTGAACAGCAGAGAGTGAAATTACACAAGTATGGAATGAAACGTTTAGCGAGTAAAATAGTTTTTGTGTAGAGTGATGTTTATGTAAACAATACAAAAAAAGGAACTACAAACCAAAGCTCATCCCTTGCTTTTAGTAGTCGTCATTTTACTTTTTTGTGCATAAATACACAGATACACACATTTTGAATAATAGTTATACATTCATTTGAACCTGTTTTTTTGGTAACATGACATTGAGTACACATGTGTCCATGTACATGGTATGCGTTGGCGTAGTACACCATGACAGTGCAGATACATTGACATTGCACACGACAATACACACAACATCCAATAAATGAGTATCTACATTTATGTCCTACGGTTGTTCCACACACAGGACATAAATTGTTTTAAATTTTTACCATTTTAGATACAAATCTCCATTTCCTTCCTCCTGTTACATTAAAAGGGAATTCAGTGGATAAATGAAATCAAGAATATTTTTAGATCATAACTAATACTGATATACAGATTATATGAGTATATTACATACACAACAAAATTTGTCACATGAACTAAAAAAACTGAAAACAAAGTTATATTTAAAGCGTGTATTTTGTTGCAGACAACAAGGAACTACATATTTTTATTGTATGTAGTCACATGTAGGGAAGGAGATGCTACGTTTCTTTGCAAGTTTAAAAAAGCTGAATGCAAATAAATTGTTCTTTTTTTCTATTCTTTAATTTGCTTGCACATTGTATGAGATTTTTTTGGTCTTGCTGTGCTCATGCCTTAATTTTTTTTTCTTTTTTGATGTATTGTATTGTATATATATATAGAATCGTTGATAATTTAAGTTTGTGTGAATACCTTTAGTTGTATGTATCATGGGTTATATTTTATACATGAGACGACGAGTAGGCTTTGAAATGTAAATGATGAAGGCTTTTAACGTGGAATTAGATGGGATTTTATGTTTGCTAGTGTAGTTTGTGTAGAAACTTTTTTTTTGATAATATACCAATATACAGTGTACAATAATGTTGGAGATACAGAGGTTGTAGAGAGGAATAAGAAAGAATATAAACCTCAATCGGCTAGAAGAAAACTCACGTAAAAAAGAAATGGCCCTAAAAGAGTTGTGAAGATGGTTGCTGCTGTTGCCGCTAAATGATAAAAACCTTTCTCTATCTGAAAGTAAGCTTTTTAAGGTTATTATGAAGAACAGGTGGGGTGTTAGGCTGTGTTAGCAATGATGATTATTACTTTACGTTTGCCTCAAGAAGTGCTTACGTGTGTACATGGCCAACAGCAGCAACATTCAAGATTTAGTACATGACATTGTATTGATATTGTTTTTCTTATATTATTGTGCGCATGGATCTCTTATCATTTAACACAGATACTACTACCAAGAGATGTTTTGATTGTATTTTTTTGTGTGTACGTGGTCCCTTCTTTCGTTTCCCCAATTCTCTAATTCTTCTTCTTTCTGAAAGTTGAACTTGGCCTCCTAGCTTCTCATTTCTCATAGATTTGTTTGTGTATAGTATACACACTGTTCTTACATACCATGTACATTCATCCTGTCTCTTTTTATTTTTCCACAAGAGAATATATGAATCATGTTAGATTTTATCGATGCTGTCCAAAACACAGGCACAAAAAATCTTTCGTTGTGCTCATAATGTTGTGTTAAATTGTATGAATAGTAGGTGAGTCGCTGTCTTGATAATGAACTAACGATGGAATACTGCCTATTTGAAATTTAAAGTCTATTGATTACTGGTAAAAAGACTTTCGTTTGTTGACAGATTCAGTGTTTGCACTAATTTATATATGTTAGCATGTACAAATAATTTTGTGGCGCATAGATGCCATTTTTTTTTGTATAAGGTAGTCAAGTTTAAGAAAGAAATGAAAAAGACCATAGAGACTTTTACTAAATTATAAATGTACTGTGAACTAGTAATTATGCTGACAATATTAGGAAAGTGGAAAGCGAGTACATATAGGATTTTATTAAAAGTTTACATTTAAAATTTAAACTTAAATTTTATTAAACTGTGAACCTTTTCCTCTCTGTCATTTTTCAATATCTGGAAGGGGTGTCCGCATACTACAAATATTTTGGGCTATGATATTTGTACTTTCAATATGTAATAATTAATAATGAGCCAACCTTTGTAAACACAACTCTTGTACAATTTGTTTTATTTTTTCGATTTCAGTGTCATAGAACGTAAAGTACTAATCAAATTTTGGGGATTGTTGTATAATAATGAAAATGAGTAGAGGATGGAGACAGTGAGGATTACTTTTAGTAATTGCATGTAATAATATGTGAAATAAGTTTAACAGGAAATTAAAAGAATTGTGGATGAAAGATGCATGTATGATAGTCTTGCTTGAGGTATGAATGAGAATTCAAAAAATTTACTTTTTTTTTTGAACATTTCTACATTCTATCAAGTACTAATGTTCGGTTCAAAGAGATAAAAGTACGCAATTTTCAAGTCATAGTCTAAAGAGGAAGTACGAATAAGAGTGTACGAGTTAATTTTCACAAGATCTAAGTAACATTCTTGAGTAATTTTGCTGGGTTGCTTGCAAAAATTACTAAGGTGAGACGAGCTGATAAATTGCTGACTAGAGGATGATGATTCTTTTGTACTTATTAGTCTTTTTCTTTAAAATTAAAGTTGAGTCCTCGGATGATGTAAGTAAAGGGCAGTACATTTAAGTATGAGTCAGTGGGATTCATGAGCATGAAGAGATGACGTGTTTTTACTCTTCACTCTCAGACCGAAGTGACAGACCGTGGTATGACCTTTTTATAGATACACCTAACCTTACCTTCTCTCACACAAATTTTAGTTGTATAGTTTTTGTCTGCTGCTACAACTTGTGTGTCTTCTTTTTTGGTGGTGGTTTGGCATTCATCCTTGAAAAACATTGTTCGGTGATATCTTTTTTGCTACTACGTATAGAATTTATTTTCTACAATGTGTTGGTTTTACAAACTATAATTGATTTTCTTGGATGTCAAGTTTCTTGGATGCAAAGTTTGTGCCCAAAAAGTCAAAGGGGGGAAACCTCATATGACACGACCTTGACATCACATTGACTTTCTCTTGAAACTTGAGATCCGTGAAATTCCATTGTACTTTGTCAAACTGACACGCTTTGTATGTTTCTGTGAAAATCGTAAGTTTAAATTTTTTTGTGGCTTTTAAATTTGTTACAAAGTAGGCACAAGTGTAAGTAACAATGGTGTATAGAAATGAAAATAAAGTACAGTTAATTTTAATTAATATGAGTTTTTTATATATTTAATTTTTTAAAAAATATTTATTGTCTAATTGAGGCCCTTGACGGAACAAATGACTCTAAAAATTTTTTTCACCCGTCAGTTGCATGAAAAAAAAATTTAGAGTCATTTGTTCCGCCAAGGGCCTCAATTGTTGTTAAGACGGTCACGTAGAGAGAATTCAATATATAAGAATTCTATTATTTTTATTCTGAGCCACAGGTATACCATACTAGTACATGAATTTGTAGTTTTGTAAAAAGTTGAACATTTGTAGAGTTTATATTTTTCTTGATTGTTGTAGCCATGTATTTTAAATAGTCCATGAAATTTGTATTCTTTGTGAAAACATTCATGTGTTGTCATTATTTTCCTTACTTACTTATTATTATAATATTTTTTTAAAAAAAACCTTGTACAGATAGGGCAATGGTCATAGATAGCTCATTCGTTATTATTGTATATTTCGCATACTTTAATCATCATAAGGTCACACATGCCATCCGCTTACTCGTCCTTACTTGTGGCTTAAAAAAATGTCTATGAACAAATTATTAGAAGGCAAGAGGACAGAATGAACAGACAGAAAAATCAGTGCGTCTATTATAACTCTCTGTTTACAGTAACTGATATTACAACCCGTTACAAGGTGAAATGTAAAGAGTAATAATTATGCTCTCGTAGTCTCTTATGTAGTATAGAATATTTACTCGTCCAGTAGCAAATTCTTTAATACAAGTTGATATTAAATGGAAGTTACATTACGTGCTGTTTTAACAGGAAATTCACCTGCACAAATTCCTTAAAATGTTTCACCTACTCCATACTCTGTCCATAGATTATTAAATTGTTGAAGACTTTTAACGACACGATACGTAATTATTTAAAGGTTTGTCATTTGTCGTCTCTGTATACTAGTGTAGGCATATCATCACAAAATATGGAACAAGTCCTTCGCCATGAAAAATTTGCGTGGCAGTTAATCGTAGCAATATTCCCACATGAGTAGAGAGAGGAGGTGGCCCTTTTATTGTTCTCTATGTTGGGTGTACTACGTACTAATACATATTTGATTCATATTTAATATTTACGATCACAAGGAAGTGAATATATATATTAACGAATATATATATATAATGTAAATGTATACAAAAGTGTATTACAAATATTAAATTTTGAAATGCTAAGATGAGAATTTGAAATTTAAAACAAAGGAAGAAGAAAAATGGGGATGCATTGTGTATCTCTCTCTCTCTCTCTTCTCGTAATATGTTATCGAGAAACTACTGATATTAAATAATTCAATAAACCTGCTGTCTTATATTGAAAAAGGTAGCAGGTTTATTTCAAGAATTTCTTGTTTTGATCTAGTTTGACTTGTATTCAGATGCAACAATGCATAGGGAGTACAACTAAACCACAGTACTTGTGTGTGTGTTATCTAGTGAATGTAAAGCTAGGAAAAAATGAGATTGATTGAAATGATTGAATTGAGAGAAAATAGAATAATAAACTTGTATGGGATGTAGGTAAGTAAGGATACACTCTCATGTTACAATAATTCATGAAAAAAAAATGTCTTCATTTACAAATGCAACATATTTTAGCACCTCCTTTCGTGTGCTCAGGTGTATATATTTGGATATTATCATGGATATATTCTATTTATTTGCATTTTTACCTCGTTTAAGATCATCGATAGAGTTGTGGGAAGACGAGATGTTGAAATATATTGTACAGCAAGCAACATTCCTTTGCCGTTTACAGTGTACGTTAGTTCATAGTTGATATGTGTATTTGAATATAAAGTAATTGGAGACGATGAACATTTGAACATGGATGCCCAAAGCATTAAACTAATTTTTTTTTTAATAATATACACATTTTTCTTCAACTTTATTCTTTTTAGAATTACTAATGCCGGCTAGAAGAACTTTTTTCTATTCTTATACTCTTTTTACCTTTTGCTGTTTGCGCTCAAGATGAAGAGAGAGAAAAAAGGTTGTGTGCGTGGTCATACATTACTTTTCTCTTTTTTTGGTGAAGTCAACACATCTGTATATAATTGTATGATTTTTATGCATCGGTGTTGAAACATGTCGTTAGTTTTTTGAATATGGGTGTGGGACAGACAGTTGATGACTTTGATAATTTTACATTAACTAACTGTTAGTTGTTTGTGAAGTCAGGTTGTGGGACTTGATGTCCATCGTGTGGGACAGCGACATTCAATCCAAACCACAATTTTGTGTACAGTGTACAATCTATAATAGGTTCACGTAATGTCCAAACTTATTTTTATTGTAAGTTTTGGAAAGGTAGGGTTTTTTTTCTGTCTTTACAACCATTATGGATCTCTGGAATTGTAAATGATATGTTATTGAAACATTCTACATAGACATGTCGAATATATTTAAAGTGGAAGCCAAACCTTTTTGTCATTTTTGTTCATATTAGAACTAGGTATATAATAATATGTATTTATTTATGATATGAAGACATTATTTTTGATTTTTTAAACTAATTTAGTTGTTTTCAGTAAGGAGAACTTTGTATATAAAAACGTTTATCGTGTTCGTGTAATGAGCTCATAAAAAACAAATTTGGACACAAAGACAGTGAAGGATTTTGGCAATTAAAATTTGAGAGAGTTGTTTGTATACCCTACATACTACAGAATGTAAAATCTGTAGAATAATCGTACATACACATGTAGGTAGGTATATATATACATGGGGTACGTCTCTATTTTGCATAAACATAGTTTTTATATTTCTTGTTAATAATAGTCCTAAGAGGACCCTCCTCCTCTCTTTCTCTCTCTCTGTAATACAAAAATGTACTTTGATACCGCAAGTTTGCCTTAGAATAGAAAAGAATATAAAGGGAGACAGTGAGTCCTTGAGGCAAGATTCCAAGTGCATGATCCATAACTCTGCATTTTGTCGATGTAACTATGTGATGTGATGAGGCGATTGAGAGATGATTTTGTTGGAATTGTGAACATCGTGATGGACACTCTCAAGGGAAAGATAATCATGTGTGTCAGTGGAGACAGTAATGTATTTAAGCTATGTCTATCTACAAGTGTATACAAATGGACCGCTTTTAACAAAGTCAATTTTTTTTTGAAAATGTAAAGAATTGCATAGAAGGGGCTCATCTTATAAAAATGAAAATGGGTATAACAATGTAAAATGTAATTTTTGATTCTTGAACGTTTCTTTCAATTGGAATTGAAAATGTTTAGCTCCACTGTTGCAATTTGAAAAGAAGCCCATGTCTTATTACACCTCCAATCATGGTGACGTCATGTTTGTTATTAGTGGTCATTTAGTTATGGTGTAGACAAAATTCCTTTTATTCCTAGATGGTAACTTTAGTAATAAGTTATAATACATGTTATCATTCCAGGTCTTTTCTCTCTCTCTGTATGTATATTTCTTCATGTTTTTGGACACTTTTAAATTGATTTTTTGTAAGCTAAAAAAGGGTTATACTTTATATAGACTGTCAATATTTAAGTTTGACATTTGAGTAAAATTGTTATTAAAAATATTGCCATTGTTTTAAAAATATCGACTTTCAAGTCTCATAAATTGGCAAATACATACATAGTTAATGTACCATATAAAGATGTATAAAAGAAAGGCAATCAGTTGAATAGGAATGTTGAACAGTCGTGGTTATTATTGTTATCAAGTAATTTCAAGTTTACCAAATATTTAATATTTATTGTCAATTATTGTGAGTTGAGTACAGAAGAAAGATGAGAGAGTTTTATATATCAAAAATGACTTTCAAACTTAATGTACAGTACCCGTATGTATAGTAAAGATCTATCCAACTCATCTTCCAAATACATTCCTTTTATTTCCTTTAAAAAAAAAGTTTGAGCTAGAGGTATTTTAGACAATATCTACAGCTCAATCATAGTGACATTAGAATATGTTAAAGAGAGATGGAAAAAATAAGTTTTTTTTATGAGTGTGACTCACTGTGTGTGTGTGATATCAGAAATAAAGGAGATGATAATGTTTCGTAAACTGCTTGTGGCAACTGCCGTACTTTTTGTGTGTGTATATTAAGTATAGTACATGTACAGGTTGTTAGAAGAGGGTCCCGTATGAGATCGTTTATATACTAACGTTTTGAATAGACAGAGCATTTGCCGTATTGTTCTTAAGAGAAAAAATTGAGAAGCCACAGCTGCTTACAAACTGACGAGCTTCAAAGTGTGCAAATGATGTAAATTATTGTGTTCCATTTTCCTACTTTGCCGACGCATATTTTAGTTTAACACTCTCTCATCTCTTCTTGGTTACATTTTGATTTTTTTAGACGTTTATAATGTTACATTGTAATGTTAAACTTTGTTGTACAGTTGGGTTAAGTGTAAATGAAAAGGATGACTGTTTTGGCTCTTGTAACCTGGACAGCTTAATGTTCCATCTCCATATTTGGGATTGTGATAGAAAATGTAGAGATAGAAGAAAGAAGGTAGACAATGTTGTTGTTAGTGGACATGCACATGTAAACAAGAAGAAGATTTGTTTCTTATTTCTCCTTCTAGCGATATTTCAATGAAGGGGAAAGTCGGTAGAAGGAGTATAGAAAAGACAAATTGAGGAGAGATATTTTACTTTAGTCAAAACTTTTTCTGGAAACTTACTAATTAAATACTTAAATATGTCATGATATAATTAGTAAAATTGTTTGCAAAATTTGCACTAGATAGTGTGAAGAATTTTTTTTATTCTGTTTTTTCAAAAACTAAAAAAGAGTCAATGACCACAAGAAAAAGACTTGAGAATATGGCATAGATTTTTTTAAATTTAAATGACAAGGGCAAAAACATTACACTTTTAAATTGGGAACCGTGGAGCTATAGGCGGACACACACACACATTAAAAAAAAGTTAAAAGTGACGTAGATTAATATTAAATTATTAGTTCATAAGTGAAATTTATTTATCATTTAATTTTTTTTTCGTTGGACAACAACATTGTAATTGTGCTACGGCTGTTATATTTATTAAATATGGCATTTTTATGTGTGTGTGTTTCACTTTCATTAATAACTAACGTATTCATTATTCAATGTGTGTGTGTTGTATCTTGAATTTAAGTACTGTTGACGTTATAGGAAGTTAAGTTAAAAAGGGGGGAGTTTAGATGTGTGTGTGTCTGTGTAACCCAGCTCGTAATGGAAATAATGATAATGGGAGTACATCCTTCATATGGCTGTTGTAGAAAATAAATTATAGTCTACATTAATGTATATGGACTAGCGACTAGCGAGAGCGAAAATGAATTCGACCAAAAAAATGTGATGTTTAGTACAAAACGCTTTGCGAATTTTATAGAATATTATTTAAAAAATGAGTGGGCCGTCATTCATAGGGGTTTGGGTTTATAGTTTTATATTATATATTATAAAATCAATGTGTTTAACCATTTTATTCAGTAGACTAAAGCTACCTACCTGGAATTAAATTGTAGTATCTTGTGTGCATTTCAAGCGTGTAGCTGCTAATTTTATGGTATAAGTAAATTGCTAATTACGTTGTTTTTTTGTGCGTTTGTGCGAACTACTGTAATCTTAATATAGAAAAGAATAATGTGTGTATGTGTATACTAATACATCATATAAAATAACGACATAAAAATTAAAAATGTAAGCGATTATTCATTTGTAAGAAATTGGAAGGAAATTAATTCCACATGACGCTAAATGTACAACTTTATGAATTAAATGTACGTATGAACATGGTCGTTTGTCGTGGTCCACAAACTGCTCTACTATTAATTTTCATAGTTTGAGAAGTACACAAAAAAAACTGAAAGTTGGAAGGGAATAGATGAATGTTGGAGGTAATTTCTTTGATTATAATTTACGTGTCTCCTTCTCTACATGGAATCTTTAAAATATATTAAATTTTTTCTTGTCATCAAAATTTTGCCTCTTTTTGTAAATATTTTAATGACTCGATTCTTTAAAAGAAAAGCGGAAAGACGTAGTAGGCATAAAAAAATGTATTATGGTTTTTTTTGTGTGCATCATTATGAACAACTTTTGAGTTGAGGAGAGTAAAAAAAAAGTAAATGTGTGTTATTTTTTTTGTAGTTGAGAATTCATTGCATGATTAGTGACAACTTCTAACAATTTTCATGGTACAGATAGGTTGTGAGTCCTTGTGGTTTCTGATTGATTTCCTGTAGCAATTAAAAACAAATTTAGTTTTAAAGTTGAAAGTAAATGAACGACAGGTGAGTCATAATTAAGGATTAAGAGAGTAACAGTTCACACATACTGAGTTAGATACACGTGCTATTTTGTCGCTATTGGGGTACATTTGACTGACCGTTTTGTGCAAGTGCTCAGCTGATGATACTGTTGTAGATATAGAGTATGGAGGTGTGGTCATTTTCGGATTGTGGATGTCTCTAAAAAGTCTAAATGAAAATATGAAAGAGTCCAAACATGGTCAACTGGAGGCAAAATCCTACTTTTATTTGATAGATGATGAATGTTTGTGATTGTGCTTAATTCTCATCACTGATCGGAAAAGTGAGACATTGTTAAATTAAAAGCTTTTGTGTGTTTGCTTACATTCTGCCTTCGGAAGAGGAGTTGAATGAACGTGTCTTTATGTCTCTGAATGCCGCCAGACATTTACTTACACTTATTACTTATTTATCTGCTTTGAATCTTTTATATTCTCTCATGAGAACTTAAAGATTAGGCAGAAAAAAAAGCAAACAGTGACTTTGTGGAGCTATTTTTTTCTTTTCTTTTTTAAACATGATGTGTCGATTTGACTCACTATGAGTCACTCACATACACATGACAATCTTTATGAGAATTGAGAATATATTATAGTGTATATTCCTTGTTAAGGAATTTAAAAAAAGTATTGTGTGTGTAGGTTCTATTTGCCGATCCATGCAATTTTCAAAGATCATGGTTGTTTTTTGAAAGTAATTTTTTTTCATCCCCACATCATTATTAAACTCTGTGCTCCATAGTTTTTTTTGTATAGTCTACGTGATATTTTACCTTATTGAATTTGGGTATTGGTTTCTTCTTCTTCTTCTTTGGTGTTTAGCTTTAAGGAATGAAGGCGTACGTATGACTTGTAAAACTACGTTTCCTTTCAATTGATATGCATTGAAATTACTTGTCGACTCTTGAGCTTGATTCTGATTGCTCATATGTTGTATTCATTATAAAATATATATATTATAATATGAGGCTACATACTTACATTGATTAGTTGTAGGTTTTTTCTTCTTCTGTGGCTAGGCAGTCTTAATCATGCCGCTTTAATATATGATGATGCTTTTTTGAAGAGAAAGTATTTGCCAATTGTCTACAGTGAGAGGAGAGCATGTTTCTTTGTGGTTGTTTGGTGGCTTTGTCAGTGAGTTTTCCATTGGATTTTTTCAATGGTGTGAACTGGAGAATGTACAAGGAGTTTTTTATATCTCTTGAATGCTCGAGCTAAAAGCCAAGAAAAAAATTGTTCATTTTTTTGCGATGAGTCGGGCAAAGGGAGTGAAA
>JAQIVZ010003780.1:0-12457 GCA_034700945.1 Arrhopalites spinosus
CATGACCGTTCTAACTCAAGGTTTCTAACATTTGACTTTCTAACTTGTGACTTTCTAACATATGACCGGACACGATTGAGACCATTTGTCACCAATTGATTGACAGGAAGTGGAACTCTGAAAGATATTGCAAAAATATTTTCACATAATCCCCACTCAAACACAATTCACAATGACAGACTCTCCTCTTAGAATTTTTGAAATTTAAAATTATTTAAAAAGAAAAAAAAACTTTTCATCCCCTCAAAACCTTTCATGACAGGTGGAAAAAGTGCACTTTCAACAATAACCGGTAAACAAACAATTTGATAAATTGTCAGTTTAAACAAAAACACAAAAGTGTCACCACAAAATTCCACGAGGAATATTCACAAGTGACGACTTGTGTAAAAAATAATTAAATTAAATCAGAAATGCCACTAATATAATTTCAGAGGGCATATTTCGGAAAAGAAGAAAGTTTCAAAATTAATTAAAATTTAGAACTACACATTGGAACGACTGAGTACTTCTTTCTAGAAAATAATTGATGGCTATTGTAGCCTTAATTTAGATAAATAATTGCTCAACTATTTAACTATCAAGTCGATTGAATTTCAAGTGGAAATTCAGGATTTAATGACGATTATTTTGTAATTTGTATTCAACTATAAATGCTACATCCCAATTAAATTTACAATTATTGTCCCAAAGTGGACAACAAAAGATTTTTTTGTAATGTTAATTGTGACCAATCAAAAACACTTTTGGGTTTATAAATGTATAATCACAGTCTGTACAGTTGGTTGGGAAAAATAATGGTTGACAACATGACAATGTGTTTTTCTTTTACATTTTTTATGATTTTACATGACCAACTACTATACACAAAGGGTTTAAAAAAGAGAGAAAGGAAAAAAGGTCAATGAAATCTGAAAATGACAAAAATTAAAAAATGATTTTTAGAAAAAGTGGAAACGTTTAGTTGATGATAACGATCCATGGCATCTTCATTTCACGGAACCACAAGCACGCAATTTCAGGGTGGCTAGCCAAATCCGCAAGAAATAATAAATTCGGCCTTTCGTTATGAAGCACGATAGGAACAAAAGACAGATCCTAAGAGCACATTCTCTCCGGTTTTTTTCCATGTACTTTTCAAAGTGGTCCATGAAGGGACCTCCTGGTGACCCTGAGGTCAACGAAAAGGTCACCAAGGGTAAAGAAAATTTTAATTTTTTTTAATGTTTCAATTTTTTTCCTGAAAAAGCATGTGAAAAGAGAGTTTGCGTTCAAAATGGGGTCGTCCAACTCCCAGCCGTTTCGGAGATATGAAATTTTAAAAATCGCTTCTCCAACCCATGTGTTCAAATAGGCCAAAATTTCAAAGTGGGCTGAAAATTCTGAAACTTGGCAAAAAGTTCCTCCTAACCTTCATCATCAAAGTTCATAGTGGAACCATGACATGATTTTTATTTACTTGACCCCTGGAGTTCATTTAGTAAAGCGAGTTTCACACGTTTGATGAATCAAACCAAAGACGTCGTGGTCTTTTTTAAGTCCAATTGGTTTTTCACCTTCACTTTGATTGGATCAATTGTTTTTCTCTATTGTCTATTTTGGAAATTAAAAATAAAATATGAAAATGTGGAGTCAAATGAAATAAAATAATTAATCAGAGCATCAATTTGTTGCGTACAATTCAACATTGTTATTCCCAGTTGTCGATCAGCATAGTTTCTACGTTTATGTACATCTTCCATTGATTGAATGGGGAGTTGGATCAACGGTTTTGCTTGTTGAGTTGAGTGGGATGAATTTGACGAAATCATGTCCCTTAATATTTCAAATTGCCTTGTAAATTCAGTCTCTTGTCTTTTTTGTCGGGCCTCGAGCCGTCCTACACATTTTAAAATTTCAAGGTCTAGAATTTCAAAAAAGCAAAATTTCTTTTAATATTTTAAATAATCAAAGGTCAAGTCATAAAAGTCACGGGTTATCTACCATTTTGATTATTTCTTTAGTGCTCGGGGTCATCAATGGTTGTCGCACTCCGTTGAAATTCGATGGGGTACGATGGCCATTAATTCGGATGCCTTGAAGTCCCTTTTTGAACAATAAAACTTTATTTTTTTTGATAATGTTACAAAATGATTAAATTACCTTCACTCAAAGTCAATGAAGATTGAGGAACTTGGCCACTTTTAATAATAATTACAATTTAAAGGAGACAGTTAAATTAACTGTTCACACCACCATAAGCAAGGATAAAATGAAATTTTTAATTGGGAAGGGACTTATGTATGGAACATGGAGAAATTAAAAGAAATGATTTTGGGAGAAAGTTTTCTAAAAATCAAACAATTAAAATTCTTCCATGTCTATGGCGACCTTTATTGTAAATGTATTTCATTATTTATTATTTTCATTAATTAATTTTAATTATTGAAGCGGTGATTATTTTTGTTTACTTAATTTATTCACAAACTTAGTAAAAACTATTGAAAGCAAATACAATTTAACAAATAGGGTGTCGATGAAAATAATTAATTTTGTCGCAAAACATTACAACTTTAAAATACTCCTAAATGGTAAACATATTTTTCTTAACTATTGTAATAGTGGCAAAATTAAAGTTTCTTCGTGTTTATAAGGCAGCGCCACACATTTTGCCTTTAACTGCGATGCTGGCCAAGAACAAATGCCAGTAAAGTCGGAATTGGCAACTTGGATATCAAATTCAAGTGACGAGCATGGAAAGGAATAAAAGATTTCAAGTACTTAAATTTTTTCTCAATGACATAATATTTCCTATCTAACCCTTCAACAATATTTTCTATTTTATTAATATTTCCATTTTTTAACGAACACACATTATCCCCTTCACTAACTCGAATTCTAAAAGTTGGCAATTATTTTAATGACGATTTTTTAACTTTTTCAATTTTATTTTAATTTGATCAATTGTAACGACTATTTTTATTCAACGTTCAATGAGAAACAACAGAAGCATGGCCGTCGTTGTTTACCGAAACAATTAGTGGTCGATATATTGCCGCCACCAGGCGACCGACCAATGGTCGGACATTCGGCAAGGTTTCGACTTTTTGTGTTTTAACAAGAACATAGAAATGACATTTGGTACATGCTCTGTTTCAGTGTACAAGATTTTCTCAATTTCTTTTTAAGCAACACAGTTAAAATGATGATAATTACGAAATACTGCCGACATGCCGGCCTTTTTCGGCGGCCGTTTTTGCGACCAAGTTTCAGTCCAAATACGGCAACTAAAACTTGACGAATCATGGTAGTCGCTGACCCGACCTGATTCGTCAACGTTTCTTATTCGGAATCCGGCTACGGCCGAATTCCCACCGTGTTTCGAGGTCACACTGTCGCATTTGGTTACTTGGAACAAGGTGGAGCTTACAATAGAACCAATATGCGTCCAAACATGAACCATAAATTTGGCTAACGTGACACAAATCGCTGGCTGGCTTGCAGAATGACCCATGTCGAATGCTTAAAGTAAGGACTTATAGCAGAGTCGTTTTGCGTGCAAGCCAGCAAAATAGCTTTTGTGTATTTATCTAGCCATGTAATGCACACAAAAACCATGATAATGACCCCCTCGAGCACAATCATACAAGTGATGGATGTGACTATATAAAAGGTCACAGACCAAAAAATGGGTCAAGGTGACCCCCAAAAAGAGAAGCCAAATAACAAAGACCAAATGGACATCGGAATCTTTAAAAGACAAACTCTTGAACTCTTCCACCTCCTCATCCTCCATTTCTAAAACATATCGGGTTCCGTTCTTCCATTTCTTAGGAAATCGGATTTCAACCCATTTTACCCAGAGCCAGTAAACTCCAGAGCTCATTAAAATTTCCATTCTCTTCCCCATCAAATTGGGGTGATGTGGATTCAGCCCCTTGGAGATGGTCAAGTATTGATATTGAATGAAGGAATCGTCGTGGAGAATTTTTCGGTTATGAAAAAACTTGAGTGAGGAATTTATTTTCATTTCTTTTTTAAAGAATTGCCAATAAAATTCAAAGTCTTTGGCTGGAGTGATGAAGACTCTTTTGGGCTGACTAAGTTCCAATCGAATGAGGAGGGGCAATTCAGGGATACAGGTGTACCATGTATTATTTAATACTTTGGCCATCCTTACAAAATCTTTGCAGGGTTGAATGCTCTCACAGCCAGAATCCTCAAATTTTACCGTTTGTCCAACTGGACAAAGTCTCCAACAATCATTGTGGTTGTCATAGAAGGAAGGGCGAAACTCCAAGATAAATTCAAAATACCGAAGTGCGAAAAAGCGTACTCTTATGTCCAAAATGCTATAAAAAAAATGTTGATGAAAGCGAACTCTTGTGCCTCTCACCCTTACAGGGTCCTTCTTTGGTTGGCATATAAATCTCAAATGAGCCATCTTTCACAAATTCTCTGGAGAACGCCCAGGGGGTGTGGAAGGGGTAGGGAAGGGTGTAGTCCGATTTTATAATGCCTGTGTACCCATTCGTCAATATTATCCCCATCATCAGCCACGCCCCCAAAACAAACTTCCAACCGCTCCACAATTTTGTTCTGGTGCTTGGCTCCTTGACCTCTTCCGCTTGATTCACTAAAATTCCGGACACCCAGAGCAAACTCTCCATAAATACTCTGCAGATGATCCTCCACCTCGGAGTCTTTTTGGCAATTGATAATTTTAGGGCGGTGAGGACAAGGGCAAGCCAAGTGGTGGGTTGAAAGGGCGTGGCATAAAATTCCACAAAATTCTTGATTTGTTCTACTCGATCGCTGGTTATAAATTTAAATGTCGTCTTCTCCGTCAAAAATAATTTACCAGTAATGACATGTGGCGTTTCATCAAGAATTACAACCCATGATGGGAGAAATTTTGTTCGACTCATCCCATTTGATGAAAGAATAGTGATGTTAAGGGGTGAGGTCAAGACATTCAAGAGGGCGTGTCTTATTCTCATTGGCTTCTTTCTTTGAAGTGGTTCCGTGAATTTACGGAGCCAAAAAGTGGACTCATATTTAGGACAACGTGTGAAAGAATCTGTAACCAAGCATTGGTTTTGAATGACAACACTGTGACCTTGGTACATCGACTTTTTGTACGTGGCCATCATATTTTTGCAGCATGACCTTTGGTGGTTACTCGTACAATTAAATGGGATCATCAATTTATTATAGAAGCAATTTGGGCAAGTGTACCAGCCCTCCGTGACTACCATCTCCTTCTTCAAGGTCATGGTCCCATTTCTTGACCATGGATGGTCAAAAACAATAAAAAACATTGACATCCAATTAAAAGAATAACTTTCAATGGTGTCAAGAATTATTTGGGCATCAAAATATTTTTTCTGGCCAATCAAAAATTCGAATCTGGCGCCCACTTTACTTGGATATGTTTTGGTTGAGTGTTTGTACTTACTTGTCACATATTTTGGGGCTGTGCGTGTCCTGACTAACCGGGCTGTTTTAAAATTGAAGGGTGAGCGGGGGAGGATGGCCATGTTGAAGTAACAATGGACCCATTTGACATCAAAGACGACACTGAAATTTCCCATCTCCCACGTCTTTAAGAAGGTTCGAATCGAGATGATGCCCAGACGGATCGTCATGGGGGAGTAGTAATCGATTTTTGACCTTGACCCATTGACGTTTTCGTGAATATCTGTAAACTGGACAAAACAGCCCCCACTTCCCACCACCAATGAATTCAAATCCAATTTGAATCTCCCACCCTCTGAAAAGGGAATGAGTCCGTCCACGAAGGAAATTAAAAGAGAGAGGAAAATTGTAAAAATGGCAATTGAAAAAAAGGCCATTTTTAATTAAATTAATTGTTGAAACTGTTGAAATTTTTAATTGTCAATGTGCCGCTTCTGAATGAATGAAATTTTAGAACTTATATTTTACTGAATTCGTAATTGAATTTTAGATGTTAATACTGATAATATCAGTCTGATATTGAGATGAATTTAATGAAGATTTTGTTCCAAAAACCATTTTTAACTTGACAAGCCCCACCCATAATTTTTAGTCAATTTTGGTGTCAAGAGCAACTTAAATGTCAACTTTTCAATTAAAATAGTTGTTCATCGTGGAAATTATGGAAACGACATTTTGAAAAAGAACTTGGAAAGAAATTAAAATGTTTTTTTTTTTAATATTTGACACCAGTTGATTGACTTGGAGTGGGACTGGTTGAATAATATTTTTAAAATATTTTCACATAATCTCCACTCAATCACAATTCAAAATAACAAACTCTTCTTTTTAGGAAGCGGAGCTTCCCTTATGCATTCGCTCTGTCTGTCTGTCACACTTTTGTTGCCACGGACATATATTCAAATTTATTCTTATTCAAAAAAATTTAGAATTGTTTCAAACTTCAGGCTCACATGTACCCATGGCAATCTATTTAATAGTTTTTCAATTTAAAAAATTAATTCATTTAAAAACCATTTAATTGCAAAAAATTATATAATCATGAAATTAATTATAAAATGTGCCTTTAAAGTTTGTTGTATTCCATCGCCAATCATTTTGTGGACATTTGGTCTACTAGAATTTAATTTGGCTCAAACTTTGTTCTTTGTCCAAGTCTGAATTTTGAGTTTGGCCGCTTTGGGCTCACTGTTCCAGTCGATACAAAATTTCGACTGTGATACTTATTTGACCCAAATTGAACCCTCTTTCTGTTAGGGCATGGTACAAGGCGTCACACTGCCTTTAATTTGTGTCAAAAGTGGTATTTCAGTGCAAAGTCAAGATTTTGACGTAAAACCCTTGTATGGCCACTGTGTCCTGACTTATGCTTTTGTCACAAAGTTTTGTATGTGACACCAACTTGACCCAAATTTGACCCTCTTTCTTTTACAACATGGCCATTTTACCCACACCCCCCAAAATCTCTGTCAAAAGGGGTATTTTTGTGCCAAGTCAAGATTTTGACGTAAAAACATTATTTGACCACTATGGCCTGACCGTTCCGGTCGTTACAAAATATTGACTGTAGTACCAACTCGACCCAAATTTGAGCCTCCTTCTTCTACACCATGGCCTGAGGGCGCTGCCAACCTTTAATTTGGCTTTAACTTTGATTTTTAGTCAAAAGTCTGACTATTGACTGAAGTAAAAACTTGATTGTACGCGGCTTGACTTGTGTTGTGATTACATTCTTTGTCCCGCGATTTGACCCAACTCTTAATTTAGTTGGATCCATCCCGAAATAATCGAAAAAAATATTTGATGGCTCCGCTTCCTCTGATCGTACACTACTGTACGGGCCTTGTTTATTTAAAACTTGGCGGGAACTTGAAAGTGAAAGAAATTGTCAATCAATCAAAAACTGAAAAGAGTGGGCAAGTTGTCATTTTGAACAACTCAAATATGTCACTACAAAATTCCACGCTAATAATTAAAAAATCATGTAGAAAATAATCAGACTTAGCAATCTCGAAAAATTGGGGTATAATTTTGAGAAGAGGAGGGTTTAAATATTTATGCCAGAAGCTTTACTATACATTTTAATTTATGCAACAAAGTTAAATATAATTGACAGTTTACTTTTGTATTTTTTCTCAATAAACCAGCCAAAACAATGATAGAAATTACGACTCTCATGCCCAATGGAAGTTTGACCAGTCAAAGTTGAGTTTTACAAATTAAATTAATTTTGAAAAAGACCGTCACATTTTTGAATAATAACTATCTCTTTTAATCAAGATTACATTAATTTTATAAATATAAAGTTAAATAAAATAAATAACATGTAAAATTACGAGTCCCTGGATTTATCATTTATCATTGACAATTTATTTTTATTTTTTAAGTGGGTCATCGGAAATAATTCGCAATGTCGACACCGCTCCAATTTGAAGATGGATAATCCTGCTCATGTGTCCATTGACGTCACTTGCCAAACCAATAAAATATATACATTAATAATAAAATTTTATTATCCATGCTTCTTGAACAATTTTGAAATGACAAAAAGAGGATGGGTTTACATTTCATCTGGAATATCCCATTTAATTTAAACTACACTTAAAAGTAATTGAGACAGTCATCGTTCTCTTATGATCAGTTAAAATTAAACAAAGGCCATCTGGTTCTTACGTCAATAGGGCCAAGTTACAGAAACGTAAAATTGTAATAAATCTCCAAGTCTCAACCGTTTGACTTGAGAAATCTGAGTCTCGCCTTGGTCTCCCTGGGTGGCCACCCAGACCCTGGTCATGTGACTCACCGTCAATGTCACCCGTCCCTTATCTCTGTGGTACAATTTCCTTGTCCAGCCCAAATTCTGCCTTCAATCCTCTCCTAACTCTTGTCCAGGTCACATTTTCAGTCTCTAAAAATTTAGACAATTAAATTCAGTCGAGGTTGAAGGAAGTTTTTCAAGAATGAGAAAATTAAATTCAGCCAATTTAATTCTCCTCCAATTCATTGGTTTTGGCTTGGCCATCACAATCCTCCCAGTACATGGGGGGATTGTGTCAAACCCTCCCGGATCCGGACCCGCTGGTCACTTGACCTTCTATCAACAATGTGCGGCGTGTACAAGTCGACCTGGTTTCTCTTTCCAGTCCAACATCAAGAAGGTGGACAATAGATGCGTCTACAGACATAGTCAGTTTGGTGATGACGAGGTTCTAGTGTCAAAAAAGGAAGATTGCGTCATTTTCAAGGAATCCTGCCCTCAACCAGCTCCTCACTCGACATCCTTGGGTAAATATTTATTTAGTTTTAATTTAATTTTAGAAATTAATTATTTTATTTAATTACATTAATTTCAGCTTCCATCCCTCCAAAAATAAATGCCACATTGTCCATGACGGCTCCACTTCCCATTGTTTGTCGCTGTGTTTGTCCCCGTACGTTTTTTTTCAATTGAAAAATTTGTAAATTAATTTTGAATTCTTATAACAATTTATTTAAAAGTAAAAACTAATTAATTTCTAGAACCTCCAACGGCCAGCCCTGGCAAGTGTGCCTCCTCAGAGGTGGCTTCACCTTTGACCCCGTATCAAAAATGTGTGGCTTGTGCCAGGAATGCTAACAAAATTTTTAAGGTCAATGTGAAGAAAGATGGAGAGTTTGCATGTGTCGAGCTGTCCTACTCTACAAATGACGAAACAGAGTGGGCTGTTACGACTGGATCCAATGCGATATTTTCAAACCCTCAACTAATTAAAGTTCTTCGCATTTAAAATAATATTTCTGAATTTTTTCTTGTCTTAAACTAATTTTAATTTAAATGTAAATTTTTATTCTGAAAAAAGGGTTATTTTCGAGTTGTGTTACCTGTTTAAATTAATATTTTAATTCAAAAATATCACATTAATATTTTTGTAATAATTTAATTTATATTTTTAAACAAGTCATCATAGCTGTTTAAAAAATGTAAAATAACTTTTAATTCTACTTTGAAAAAATATTTTAACTCATTTCAGACGTTTCTAGAAACCCATCCTTGGCTTATCCTTAGTGTCTTCTAAATTAATAAAAACTAAAAGAGATCAATAGACAACACATGAAGATTCATATACAATAGTAAATGTAATTTTTTATTTTAAAGCCTCGTGTATAAATACAACAATAATAAATTGTAGTTAAAGGTGGATTTAGAGTTGGCGTTACGCAGATTTTTGCGCGAACATTCGCGTGCATAGAGTCTATATTACCATGACATTGACGATATTACATACTACATACACGCGAATGTTGGCGCAAAAGTCTGCGCGAACGTCAACTCTAAATCCACCTTAAATCATAAATCAAATTGAAATGATAAATGAACAAAAAATTAGTAGTCACACCTTCCACAGTAACCACACTCTTTGTCACAGGCAGTGTAATCAGATGGCCCACTACGATCACTATAATAGTCATCATAGTCATATCCCCCATAATAATCATTGTCACTGTAACGTTCACCATTCTCGTCTCCATCTGACTCATAGGAATCTTCTTCTTGAATCGAATCAAAATCATTTCCTTCCTGTAATGAACATGTACCATAATAAATTATTATTATACACTTTGCACTTACTTGATGTACAACATAACCTCCATTTTGTACTAAAAAGACTACAATTTTCTTTTAAATGGTTAAACTCACAAGATGTTTTACAAATCGGGAGTTCAATTCCTTCATCTCAGCCAGGGTTGGAAATTCCAAAATATCATAGGGAGAAACTCGAATAAACTCCAAACTTTGATTATTCTTCAGAATCTCCCGAATTCCATTCCCGGCAATCTACAAAAAATGAATCAAAATTAAATAATATTTATTTAAAGTAGGTACACATTAATTTTTCATTAAAAACAGTTGATATGTTATTAAGTCCAAGTCAAAATAAATCACCATTTTAACTTTATATGAACGACCCAAGTTCAAATTCAAATATTTGAGGTCCCGGAAACGAATGACCTTCAGCGTCTTATCAGTGAGATATTGAATATCAAAGAGGAGGGATTTTAGTCCTAAAGAATAGAAAATTTAAAATTAAATATTTAAAAATAAATGTTAATTTATTACAAAAATAAATTTATTAATTTACCTTGTAAATCCTGAATGGAGAATGATGATTTTTTGGCTTGTCTCAAACCCGTGAAACCGTAGTCGGTACACTAGCCGGTACTTCCCCGAATATCCAAATGTTGCAGAGACTTGAAATTTCAACAAATAAATTTCATGGTGTCATCATTAACAGACCATGGACATTTTAACGTGAGTGAGGTCAACATCAATGAATTTATTTTGACAAAATGTTGAGCCGTCAAGGTAACATTCTGGAATTTTTTCGGATATTTATGAGTCTGCAAGTAAATTGTCTTGATAGAACAAGGAAGATTGGCCATCACAAGTTAACACAATCGTGACCCAGCATTCTCTTTGAATTTAGTTGAATGGGTCAAATGAAGATGAAAATCTTGAAGGGATTTCAATCCAGACAAAAAATTCCACATTCCTTCTTCTTCAAAAAATCCTTTTGTTTTAATCGCAAGTCTTGTCAAGTTTTCACTTCTCTCTCGAATCACAGTCAATATTTGGTTGGGAAATTTATGATAAATTGTAATATCCAGTTCATCGAGGAGTGACTGTCGTGTCATATATTGACCCAAACTTTCTGCCTCAGAATGATGAGCCAAAATGGCAAGTGACTTCAATTGTGGGAAGATAACATGAGAGTCCAGAACAGATTTTGTTTCAGCTGATGACTTGGTCCAGAAATAAAAATCCAAGAGATGTAACGTAACAATTTTTTTCATGTTACCCAATACGAGAACAATTAATGTTGGAGAACGAGTATCGCCAAGCAATCTTAGTAATGGTACAAGATCAATATCTCTCGAATTTGGATGAGAATCCAAGAAGCCAATTTTAATTACCCGCAGATTCTGCATGGGCTCAAATAATGGCTTAAAAAAGTCACATGACCTGGTGCTGAATCTATAGCTTGATGTCATGTTCAGTCCTGATAAATGAAATTCCATCAAGTTCTCCAGATTTTTTTGAGCTTGAGACGAAACAGTATCAGGATTCAACTTCATCCAATTTTCACCAACATTTTCAAATTTCAATGCCTTGAGATTGATTGGAGCTTCAAGAAGACGTTGAAATGATGGAAAAGTCTCAGAAGATGCCAGAGTTTGTTTGGGTTGGCCCGTGAGAACGAGAGTCTCAGTAGATTTCAGGAGAGAATAAAACCAATCAAGATCATCGGCAGACTTTGATTCTGCCGACTTTGAAACGGTGGCTTGCTGAGCACATTGAATCTGAATCTTGACATTTCTCCATGGATATTTCGTAAATCCAAATTTATCTGGATTAATTTCTTCTGTTGGGATATTGATAATCACTCTTGAATTAAATTTTGTTGCTTGAAGTACTTGTTCATTAAAGTTGACACAAGCCAATCGAAGGGCTTTGAAGTCGAACACACAGAAAATTGAAGAAATTAATCCAAATCTAGAATAATGAATAATACTATTAGTTTCAACGCATAAAGTACAATATTAAATATTGTACATAATTATGTAATCAAATAGCAAGCTCAAATTTAATTGAGTTGAAAAATGCTTGTGTAATGCTTGAAAATAAAGAAAACTTACAAGAGTATTTGTAGGGCAATCCTCTTGTTGCCAGGCCCGTAGCGTCGAGGCTGTTCGCAGCCAGGCCGGGACAGGTCGAGGCTGTGATAGGGCCGTGCCAAAAATAGTTGAAGGCCGGGATTTCAAATTAAAATCAAAGTCATGTGCATTATTTTACATTGAATTGTGGTAACTTGAAAAAATGTCTGGCTCAAGGCAAGAAAAAATTTCACACCTTGCCTTTGTCTTGCTACAGAAATAGAGTAAAGGGACTGTTGTTTTGACAACCCTTCAAAGGATGTATGCCTATATAGACAAGGCATGGCCTGCGTTACAACATGAAAAA
>JAQIVZ010003781.1:0-12444 GCA_034700945.1 Arrhopalites spinosus
ACCCTATGGAATAATATCCCGAATACTTTTAGAAATATCAATCTCTCTTATCGTGATTTTGTTGAAACAATACATATTTTTAATCCGTTCCCGTGATAAATCTTTTAAACCTCCTTAAATGATTTTTTTTGTAAATTCAATCTTTTTTGTTTATGACTGTATCACCCCTGGGTTTGTACATGGCTATGTCTATTGGCTATAGTGTCCATCACTAAACCAGTATTAAGTTGCTGTAATGATTATTGACACTTGAATAAAGTTACATAAAAAATACAAATTCACAGGATCATCAAAAATTGAACAATAGAGGGCAGTCCACCCAAAAAGAAAATTGTGGTACTACTCCCACCTGTAAAAAGTATTTAAAATTTAAATGTTATCAAACCATTCCTTAACACGAAGACAGTCTGCCCTCAACAAATCCCAGGGCTTATCCAAAACGAATTGAAATATCCGCGGAATGTCCTCATAGTCAGGGCGGATCGGTTTGAA
This sequence comes from Arrhopalites spinosus, assembly GCA_034700945.1. NCBI lineage: Eukaryota > Metazoa > Arthropoda > Collembola > Symphypleona > Arrhopalitidae > Arrhopalites > Arrhopalites spinosus. Next base: position 493 of record JAQIVZ010003781.1, read on the forward strand.
TTGCACTGGAACATTTTTATGGAGGAGATGAGGCGGCAAAAATTGGAGGGGAAGGTCATTCACTTTGCCCATAAGAAAAAACAATTTAGCAAGGATGACTCTTTTAGTGGAAGTCAAGGATGGGTACTGTACGATACATTTTGTAGACGAAAACCCGGGGTCATCGAAAAGCGGATGGCTCAGCTGATGGCAAGCCGATTGTACTGGCTATGGGAAAAATGGGATGAGATTTGATTTCGAAAAAATGTGACCTTTACGAAGCTCCAATTTAAGGAGGAGAATGGGGTCAAGGAATATCAAGATTTGGGATTCCACAATTCCGACGTTTATTTAATTTTTCAGTCTTTTGTCATCTTGTCGGGTGTGGTCGGGATCATGGACTTAGTTTGACATTTTAATGGGGTAATTTATTGCAAAATTAAAAGCTTAGTGGTGGCGTGTTGGTGGCAGTTTAGAGACTTGGAGGGAAAATGGAATTGTAGAAAATTAACTATTTGGTATGAAATAAGTATTTAAGTTATGAATTTAAAATTTGATACTAAATTAAGTATTTTTTAAGTTAAATTAATTGTTACATAAATGTTCATGCTTTATTCTCTAGGAAAATCAAATAAACAAAAAAATATTTCATGTTTGTGCAAAATTGTAAATAAAAATAATGTTTTTATGGTTTAAAAACTTTTTGCCCAAAAATGGATAAAAAAATTTAAAAATAAGTCTCACGACCAATAAAATTCTTCCATAAAAATGGCTAATGGTAAAAAAGAGGAAGAGAATATTTAATATTTGTTATCATTAATTAATTTTCGCACACTTTTTTGCAAATAATTTATGACCCATTAAAAACTTCAATTTTGTTTCCCCCTTTGTCTTATAGGTCACCTTGACCGTCCTTGTCAAGAATGTAAAAAAATTAAATTCTTTTGGCAATAAAATAATTTCTTGTTTAATTAAACAACCAAAATAAATTGTACACTTAAAAAAGAATTAAAGCCTTTTAAGTAAAAAAAAGTCTGGAATTCGCATTCCACAAATAAGCATCATGGACACGAGACTAATATTTTTTTGCAATTTAATTATTTTAATTTTTTTGCATCATTCACAAGGTTTTATTTTGTAAATTAAATTATGTTAATAATAATTAACAAAATCTTAGTAAATAATTTTTGCCAATATTTTATTGCACAGCTCTACAGTGTCACAATTGTCACGGACGTTCTGACTCCCTCGAGGGATGTCGGCCGATGCAACTTGCCGAATTGGTTGAAAAATGTGAGTTTATTTTGAATAATGTTTTGTCGTTCAAATTTTCCAATTAAGCGCCAATTTCTAATAATTGTTTAATTTAAAGTGAGACGAGACAGAATTTCAAATGGTGGACCTACCCGACCGGTCGGGATTTCCTATTATGCTGACGCGTGCGCCAAATTTGAAACAGAATTTTCGGACAGTCATGGTAATCGACAGATTTCAGTGGTGAGGTCACAAATACAAAAACAAATTTCGACTCTTTTTGCACATGAGCGGATGACGGAAGAATGTGAATTAAAAACGAATGGGATTCGTACAGAGGGAGGCCTTACAATTGTTACTAAATCTTGCGCTTGTGTCACTGATTTTTGTAATTTGGCAATACGGCCACATTTTAATTATTTTATGGGATTTTTTGCTCTTGTAGTCATTTATTTTTAATAAATTTTAAAAAATTCAAATAAACCTCCAATTCGTTTGGTTGGAAAATGTCTGACGTTTGATTTATTATTGAAAAAAATAAGCAAAATGAAACTTGTTGATGATAATTTTCACCTCAGCGTCACTTTCTTTATGTCAGACCTTTCCGGGTATTCTTAACAAAGTCAAGTTGAACTTTGACCTGCAATTTTTAAAAAGTTACCTTTTCTGTGTCCATCGTCTGACAGCATCGTTGGAGAATCTTACAGGTCATATCAACGTACAACGGGTCCATTATTGAGAAAATTCGAACAAAAAAAATTATAGAGATTGACATGATTATCATTTATTAATTAATTAAATTATTAAAATAAATAAAGAGAATAGACCGTCATTGTCATTTTCATTGGATTTTTATGACACAAAACGTCATATTGGAACAAAAAAATGATGTTAAAATTCTGAACACGTCATTTTCTGTAGTGTTATAAAATTTAAAATAATTAATAATAAAATTGTAGACAATTTATGAAATTAAATGTTTGAAAAAAATTCCATAAAATACTCATACATACAATTCATCAATTCACATCATTATTCTTTTTATTCTAAAAAAATTACTAAATTCAATGTCATTGTCAACTGGCAGGTGCGACTGTAGATTTTTTGTACACAAAAATGTCCAAAAATCATTTATGCAATTTCATTTCTGCATTGTAGACTACAATCTGTAGTTGTAAATTAATGTTAATTTTACTACCAAAAAGAATGAAGAATGCCCTCAAATTAATAATTTAAAAATTGACCTTTAAACTTTACTTTAAATTGCATTGTCAAAACTTGACCTTGAATAATGACACTAATAGGCTAAAATGCCAGCCGCCACTGATGGTTTTGTATTTTTTCCAGGTGCTTTTGATAGTCATCGTCGTCACACCTGAAATTAATTAATCATTTTTTTTTACTTTATTCACTTATTTATTATGAATTCATTATAATTCATTTATTGTCATCTTCCAAAAATATTGTTTGATTGTACAAATAATTTCACTTTATATTTGAAACAAGAGAGTGAAACATTGATCAGCGTCATTAAATTCTAATTTTAATTTAGTTAATTTAATTTCTCGATTAAAAATGAGGATTCAAATTATTTCCATTTTAATTGGATTATTTTTAATTATCTTCACCATTTTAGCCCCATTGGCTCAATCCCAAGATTTGATTGAATATGAAGGTAATTTAATTGTACAGCCCACTTATTGTTTTTGTAAAATAATTAAAAAGTTTGGTTTTTTTGGCGTTGAATGGTACAGAAAATAATGAAAATTGCACGATTGAGACGGTAGGGGACTCGTATACCAATGAAAAGGGGGATTCTTGCACCTGCTTGACCAATTTCGGTCAAGCCTCTTGTACTCATCTTCCTGTCACTGTCACCACCTGTAAGGAGTTTTCTGTACTAAAAATAATTCGAAAGAATTATTCGACAATTTTATTTTTATAGTGAGACCAGTTACAATGACCACAACAACGAGAGTGCCAAGTACGACCACTTCGACTACCATCAAAACGACAAGTCAAACGACTCGGTCGACTTCACAAGTTACAACGTCGACAAGCACTCAAGCTCCAACTACCACGTCTACTAGTACTAAGGCATCCACTACTTCGACTAGTACCCTACGAACTATTCCCACTTTGATAAGTACTTTTAGTACTACAATGGCCACAACATCTACGACCCAGTCATCGACAAGTACCCAAAGGCCTTCTACAACTTCAACCAGTACCCAGGCGCCCACTACAACATCAACAAGTACTCAAGCTCCTACTACAACGTCGACAACCACTCAAGCGCCAACAACTACATCGACAACCACTCAAGCGCCAACGACCACATCGACAACCACTCAAGCGCCAACAACTACATCGACAACCACTCAAGCGCCAACAACTTCATCGACAACCACTCAAGCGCCAACGACCACATCGACAACCACTCAAGCTCCTACTACAACATCAAGAACTACAGAAGAGCCCACAACAACGTCGACAACTACAGAAGAGCCAACGGCAATATCGACAACTACAGAAGAGCCAACGGCAACATCGACAACTACAGAAGAGCCAACGGCAACATCGACAACTACAGAAGAGCCCACTACAACTGAAGAGCCTACGGAAAAATATACGGAAGAGCCCGTTACAGAAGGAACGACAACGGAAGAAGAAGAAGAAGAAACAACAACGGAAGAAGAAGAAGAAACAACAACGCGACGTAGAAGCAAATACTATTATGGTAAAAAATTGACTTTAAATTGATCATCAGACCGTTTCTCATTTCTGGGGGTCTATAGGTATGTAAAACATAGAAGGTGTATGCGTTCACTTCTGGTTTTGTCAATGTTTTTTGGTCGCCATATTTTTTACATATAGTCCCCCAGAGATGACAAACGGTCTGTTCATGATCTATGGTCATACTAAAATGACTGATATTCATGTAATTAATTATTATCTAATTTTTTCTGAATTTTGTCAACAGAAAACAACAAAAAATGCGACCGTTGTTCTGAAAGCCGCCCAAAAAATTGTTTCCGAAACTGTAGAGGTGACGTGTGTAAATGTCTCCAGGATCGTCGAGGGGTGGCCAAATGTAAACGAGACTCCAGTTAATTTTTTTCTATCTTTATTTTCAATTAAATGTTCACCTTCAATTCTTCCCTTGTGATTTAAATACATTTAATTGTTAATTTCTGAAACAAGTCAGTCTATTAAATTATGAAGCAAAAAAATGATTTTTCAATTAACAAAATATTCAAAATCAAAGCATTTCATAAAATCTGTGCGGCGCACGTTGCTCTAAACATTTCTAAAAGTGCAGGCTAATTGTTGGACTCTAAACTGAACAAGTCACGTGCCAGAAATAATAAAAATGGGCCACACAATTCATTGAATTTTTTTGCAATGACTGTAATCACATGACCAAGTTAATGGGCTTTTCCATCACTCTTATCTTGTGTCAACACAATGGCCACCATTTTATTTTATCTCACTGACAAAGTCGTCAAATTACATAGCCCCATAAATTTGTCTTGGGCTCAAAAAACAATTTTTAACAATCTGCTTTGACAAAGTCATTCCTAAAAATAAAATGTAATTAATACAATTTTAAGGTAAGTTTTATTTTTAATTTCATTAAATTAATTATGAAAATATTTTAATTAATTTTAGCCTCAAATTGTAGCCCAGTTGGAAAAATAGTGAACAATAATTTACAACATTTGAAAAAATGGAGCCAAAAATTCCTTGGACAGTACCAAAACGAATTGAAATACCCCCACCAAAAATTGAGAAGGAATACACGCGAATTTATACAGAGACGAGGAGGACCAGTTCAATTAAATATTTTGATAATAAAGAATTCTCTTGTGTTTGCATTCACTATAAAAATAAAAAAGATCCCCGACTTGACCTCAATCCCAACCCCTCGGAGGTCACAGAAAACAATGGGAAGCCATCGTTTATTGTTAAAACAGAACCGGGCGCAGTTGAAAAAACAATTGAAGAAACTCATTCACATTTTAAAGTGTCTCCTGTGACGGTCGTCATTGGAATCCGACCAGAGTCTCCAGTGGCCATAGACATGGAACCGGAAGTCCAAGTTGGGTGTACCTGTGAAGAGGAACTGGGGGATGATGTCACGGATGAAAATTTTTTCAATTGTTTTGAACGAAGACAAACTTTTCAGTCTGATTATCAAATTAATGAGGTCAAACGTCATGAGGTCAATTTACCAGCTCCAGCTGTACAATGTTGGGCTCAAGATCCACGACTGCTTAAAAGAAATCAAAATTTTGTGACGGCGCGGAATACCAAAATTCATAATCACGTGGATAAGGAGCCAGGTCAAATTTTGTCAGAGTCAGAGTCAGAGGGAAGAGGTCAAGGATGGAATTTTATCGTGGAGATCAAAAACATAAATTTCAATGACATGTCAACACCAGGTCAACGACATGTCCGACCTGTACCACTACCACTACCAGTTCAGCTGGTGGCGCCACCTCCCAAACGACAAGGGAAGATCGTGGGACGAGTGTCACCTTATTCCCGACCGGTTAAAAACGAAGATTTGTCACATGACCTCAAAACTCCTCTTTCTTTAAAAGAGGTCAATCCATTAAAGAATTTGGAAGAAAATAAAGAAATGGACAATTTACTAGTCTCAATTAGTGGGAGTCAACGTGAGGTCAAATGGAAGTATCCAAGGTCAATTAATTATGCATCGTATAAAAAACAAGTACATGGTTGGATTTATGGCAAAAGAGATTTTTTATTTCAAAGTCATCTAATTAAAAAATAAATTATATTTACCTGTAGTATAACCATAAATTTTTGACTTTGAATTTGGCGCATATTTCTGAATTTCTTTTATAAAAATAACTTAAAACAGTAACACGTGACTTGTAACCAAATTATGGATGCCGCATGCTTCAAAAATAAAAAAGAAAAGGTTCTCTGACCTTAAAATTCAAGTGATTGTCCTTGTCGTTTCGCCATAAACAACACACAAAATCCCTTTGTCTTCACCCTAGGGCCCTTTTGTGGTACAAAAATAAATATTTTAACCTTTTCAACAGCCCCTTCCATTTGCCATTGAACCCCCACAACTCGACCATTCACCCCAAGTCAATTTTACTCCAATAAATTCTCCATCCAAAATTCCATCATGCGACTTGACCTTCTCTTCTTGCTGATTCTTCTAATAAAAACTAGCCAAGGCCAAGGCACTACAGGTGTAGGTCAAGGATGTCAACTCGGGTCGGATTGTTCTACGGGTACATGTATCACTTCACAATGTACCTGCCAGACATCAGATGGAAGTTGTCAGAACAACGCCCAATGTTGCAGTCAAACCTGTGACCCCACATCATACCTCTGCACTTGCATTGGCACAGGTCAACCCTGTACTCAAAATATTACTTGTTGCAGTGGCGCCTGTGACCTCACCGGATCGTCTCTTTGTCTCAAAAGTACATTTGGTAATCAATGTCGAAGTAATGGGGATTGTTTCAGTAACAATTGTGACATGTCAACTGGTTTTTGTACCTGTCTATTCAATAGCGTGGCTTGTACCCAAGATTCAGATTGTTGTTCCGAAATGTGTGATCTCTCAGTGGGTACGGGTACCTGCACTTGTACTCGTGCAGATGGCCCTGCGTTGCAGCAGTCGGATTGTTGTAGCGGGAAATTAGGAGGGAGATGGGTTGATCAAGACGGGTTTAATGGTTATATAAATGGGACGGCTGCCTATCATTGTTCTTGTCTCCCTTTGCAGAGTCAAGCTTGTAGCTACAATGGCGATTGTTGTAGTTTTCATTGTGAGAGCGGAGATTTTTTTCAAAATCAACAATGTTCCACCCCTTAACCACCCGCCCCCCTCCTTTTTAAAGGGACAGGATCCCTCTGGAATTTATTGTTCAATACTGGAATTTATTTTACTTTTTAATTGTGTTTAAAAAGAATAGATCTTCAGAGTTGACATGTTTTGATGTTGACGTACGTTTAATTAATAGAAGTAAAGATTTAATAATAATTTGACAAATAAAAACGAAAGCATGTAATAAATTAATGTAAAAAAAAGTTTATTAAATTTACGTAAATACTTTACTCAAATCAACCAACTTAGATAAGTCAGTGGTTTGAACAGGATAATAATTATTATAAAGTAGAATAAAAGAGAAAATTAATTTAATTGAAAACCATTAAATTAAATACGAGGTTCTTTTTGTACCATCAAAAACTACACAAAGTTAATTTCTCCACCCAATTAAAATTAAACGAGGGTCCCATTTATTCTAACGAAATCCAACGAGTACCTAAATTATACGTAGACGTCATAAAATTTAATCTCATTTGAAATTTACCATTACGCCGCCATCTTATCCGACTAGAAATGTTGACCAAGGAAGAAAATCAGCAAAATTTTGTATGGCTTCAAGTGGCGGCATTTTTAAATTATCTTCCCATTCGAGTTGATCGTCATCTAGGGAGAATTGAAGAAGCCTCTGGAGTGAGGAGACAATTATGGGAATTTTTGATTCTCCCACTTCTCTGTTTAAATTGCTCCTACGTCATCTACCGGTTGGTCGAGTCACTCTTGATTAAAGAACTTTTCAAGGCAGATCATCTTCCCATTCACATTTTTTATACTCTTGTATTCTCTTACGCCATTTTGATTGTCTTTAAAATATTTTTATCCCATTCTCAAATCACTTTTGCTATCTTCAACGACAATTTTACGTCACCAGGTAAGTCTAAGGTCATTCAACCATAACATAAACTAGTCATTAAATTACGTGACATTTGACCTCCCTTTGAAAAATAGAATCCAGGAATGTGAAGGAACGGTCATTGAGGAATTACTCAATTCAGGAATTATTCACTCGTTATGAATTCCCAATGATTATGCCACCCTTCGGTTTATTTTCGGTCCTTGTTTTGACGGACACGTCACAACGTCACTGGCTTTATCGTCTTCTCCCTGATGGCCAGAGGTCACTTGGGTCAATTGTGTTTCTCTTTCTTTTCAATTTGAACTTAATTCTCATTGCAACGGTCATGGTTGTTTGTGGTACTTCACCAATTGTTATTTATTGAGCGATGCAACCAAAAATTTGACGAATTTGACAATCTTTTAAGGTATTTTAATGATAATCATTCATTTAATTAACTTTTTCAAATTAAACTATCGTAATTAAATTCAAAGTTACAAATTCTTCTCTTAGAAATACAAGAGGCCCTGCAACGCCTCGCTTGGTGTTTAAAATTCTTTTAGAATTTAGTGGAGAATTTCGAAAGTTGGCGCTTTTTATTTAACTTTTTAAAGAAACGAATGCTCTCATCATTTTTATGCTCAAGAATAGTAACCTCACCATTTCAATTTTTGAATCTTTTTATGCTGTGAGAGGGTGGGAGTCCAAAGGAATTTTTGCTGGTTTTGGCATCTTGGTCACCATTATCGGTTCAGTTCAGTTCACTTTTTCTTATGACCGCGCTTTTCGAATTCCTGGGGAGATGGCCCGTCTCAAAAATGAGGCCATTGTGACAGCCCAGCGTCTGTCATTTGACGGGTCAAAAAAATTTGTGAGAGTGACCATAAAATCGATGGGGGTGTTGGAGCATCAAAGTGGGTGATTTTCACACCCTCGAGAGGGCCTCCACTCTCAATTTTCTTGATTTCATAGCCACTAAACTGGCCACCCTGCTAGTCACATTTCCAGAAATCTAAATATCAAGTAGAACGGCGATTGACGTGTACATATTTTGACCTGCGAGAGTTCAAAATGAATTCCATGGGATTTCTTGCAGACAACTGCTTGAATTAATTAATTCAAGCAGTCTTTAAAGCATAAATAGTGTAGTGTAGACACATGGGAATCAAGGCGGTAGCGAGGGTGGGGCAGATGGAGAAAGAAAAAAGGAGCCACGTGATGAAGCCAAAAGATAGGATGTAGATTTGAAGGGGCCACTGGAATTGATTATTTGACATAACCCGCTCAACCGTAATAAAATTGAAGCTAATTCGTGAAGTGATAAAAAAATGGATTCTCTGACTCACCTCCTGGGTTAGTATGCAATGATAATTATCTATTTTAAATGTGCAATTAATTTATGATGAATATATTATACTTTTGTAGAGACGAGAGGTGAATTGGAAAGAGGAAGGTCAATGATTTGACCTGGAACAAAATAAAATGAAAATAAGTTATTGTAGAAAAATGAGAAAGGTCAACCATGGTATTCTGTACTCAACATTCAAATTCAAGCATGGAAGCACAAGTTGCATGATGATAAATTAATTAATTGATTTTGTCATAATTTGTAATAAACAATAATGATTGTCTGTAAATGTCATCACAGGGTAATTAATTATGATCAAAAAAATCAATTGATGTACCTAAATATTGAACTAAATGAACTATAAAATGAGGTGTATCATTTATAGTATGCTTCGAAAAGTCCCCCCAAAACTGTGGACTTTTCTTGTGAACATCCGTAATGTCAATTAATTGTGATGATGATGAGGCCTCTCATTCTTTGTAGAAGGATTCGGAATGTTGTACAAAAAGATCCCTGAAAAATTTATCAGCCATGAGCACTGAGAGTCTCCTGATAAAAAAACAAAAAAGTATTTCAAAATTCCACAATTATACAATTATATCTACAATTTACGAATATATACCTATTATTATAAGGTAAGCTTATGAAATTAATGGTTGCACAAATAAAAATGATGAGAAAATGAATATTTACTTTTGACAATGTTTTCGAAGATGATGTTGAATATCTGGGTGGGCATTGTAAGTGTGGGCAACCACAGCGATGACTCCAGCACTCTCATCGTTCAATTCATTCATCAATTTGTCAAAACAAAAATTCTTGAGTTGATCAAGTTGATACTTTTCAGCTGCATAAATGAGGTCAATCCATAAATGAGAAGCGGGTAGATTGATCTTCCAGTGTAAATGAAATGCAGAATTTCAGAAAGTACGGGAGATTTCATGTCACGGATGACGATTTCATTGTTGACAGCTTCCCTCATGCCACTCTCAAGCATTGTACTGAATACAGTACTCCGAGCTGAAAGCAATTAATTTTACATGCTGTACTGATACAATTTAATATGTAAATAATAAACTATGACCTTACCAGATAAAATGGCTTTGTGGCATTGGAATTTAACCCCATCACATTTGATTGTGATATCCGAGAACTTTGGGGTGACCAACAAACTAAGGAAATCTACGCTGACCCCTTGAGTGCTCAACTCTCCTTGTTTTCTTTTCAAAATTGATGATGGCCATGATGGGTCACTGTGAACAAGGTCACCTTGTATTCCCAAAGTGACACTGAGTTGAAGAGTATTGTTGAGAAGATACTTTTCTTTTGATTTGTACAAATCAGCAATAGATATGAACGACTTCCAGCCCCAGCTTTTGTCGTTTTCGTCAAACACTGTGCCTTTAAATGAAACAACAATTAATTTACCTCTGTGCACAAATAAATTCAATTTTAACACCATAGATGTATAAGCTTAGAAAATTATATTAATAATTGTGAGAATCCACAGGAAAAGGGGGCAGTGGTATATCTTAGAACTCTATGCGCCGCCCATGCTATACAAATGCGATTTGCCATTGAGCAAAAAAATCCAACTGCCCCCTTTTGCTGTGGATTCTCACAATTTGGAAGCAACTTGATCGTTCGAGAACGGTATCTTACTTGGAATACTACTTGATTTACGTATATCGGGATGGACGGTAATGGTGAATTTAGTTGTAATTCCATTCTTCAAATGGTTTCCATTCTCTCGAGCGGAAGTTGATAAATTTAGATAACAACCCAATTTACCCTCAAGACCTTTGACAGAAAGGAACCTGAAAATGAATTCAATTAATATCAGTTTGTAAAATATTAAATCCAATCCACAGTAGTCAAGTTACGTAAATAAATGAAAGTTGTTTTTTTACCATTTTGACGTTTTTCCAACATCGTTCCCGGCAATAAATTTTGGAGACAAAATCTTTTTGAATGAAGTGGCATCCTCGGGACAGATAAGGTTGAAATTCTTAATATTCCAATTAAATGTACACACAGACTTGGACAGCTATAAAAATAAATCCACAAGGAAGATAGTTAATAAAGTAACCATTTTAATATTATGAAATTTTCCATTTCATTTAACTGACTTCTGAACTGACTGTGACCTCAGTGTTACTCATGATGATGATAAATAAGTCTGTCCAATTTTGACACGAAAGACTTGTTTCCTGCAAAAAGAGACAAAATGATGGCAGATTATTAATTTGTCAATTTCAAAATTTTGATGAAAAACTATGAAAATAAAATAATGAAGCTTTGATGATTAAAGATTAAAAACCCAAAGACACAAATGTACATTGTCGTTATTACTGTTGTCTACTTTAGTCTCCTATTAAACTTTACTCACCAAATTCAGTGTCCAGTCCTATTTTCTAGTCCAACGTCTTACTCTAACAGACAATTAAGATTTTTCAATTCAATTCACAAAACGACAAAAGACGGCCAAACGCAGTGACGCGACGTCATTTTATTGAGACTGACCCGGCCCGGGTGAGAGTGAAGTGGCCCGGCCCCTCTACTCCAATTTTTTGACATTGCGCGTACAAATTATTCAAGCAATAAAATACAACTAATTTGAAATCTGAAGTTTAGTGAACACAACATTGAACATTTATT
>JAQIVZ010003782.1:0-12440 GCA_034700945.1 Arrhopalites spinosus
AGAAATGTTCACAATGTTGAGATTGAGAGGGGAGAGAGGGAAGGGAAGGATTGAGTGAGTCAAACTTTCTCCAGAGTGTAGCCGTCCATCCTCATAGTCATATTCCATATTTGAACTACCTTGGGCTCTAAAGTCCATTGACGGGAGTTTCGCTGGAGCCACAAACTGGTTAAATTCAAACTTTTCCTCAACTTTTATGAGTGCAATGTCGTTGATGCTTGTAAGTATACTGTGGAACATTTAGAATGTAAGTGTCAGTTATTGAATAATTAAACTAGTGACGTCATTAGTACTCATACCTGTAGTAGGGGTGACAAAATATCCCCACACCTTCTTTTGTTGGTATCTTTCGAATCTATAACGGTAGTCTCATTAAACATCCTATTGTGACAACCAGCCATAGCTATCCATGATCCATGGAGTTTCATGAATTTCTTTTTTGCCGGAGGTGTCTGGTTTTTTGCGTGTATCATTGCAAAAACAGTGGGCTGCGGTCAAAACCCATTGCTCGTTGAGAATGGTGCCTCCACAATAGGCTGACTGAGGGCTGCCAGAAATTTTGACTATGGATGGGAATTCGTGGGGAATTGCCTCCTGTCCGCCATTTATTCTTGGAGATGATCTCACTAGAAGCAGTAATTGGGAAATAAATTTAATGACAAGAATCCTGACGATTGTCAAGGACAATTTCTCACCTATTTCTATGAAACAGAAGAAAACGAGAGCACTGAACAAGAAGGATTTCTTGTCTGGAATTGAAACCATTTTCAGGAATGGAATAAGCCTAACTGGGTAAAGTTTTGAATTTGTGACAGGGCTGACAAATATGTTGGAGTTAAGTTTACTTAGTCTCACTCCAATGGTCCATTGTAAATTGGTTGGAACATTTTATGACTTGTGATTAACTTTTATTGTTCTCAAAATAATGCGATTATTACTAGTTTAGTATATGTACCACAAAAACATGGATAGTTGAGACACTTGAGAACTCTTTTGTTGCAGTCTCTTTAGTTACTGGCTATATTTTCGTAATTGTGGAATGAATGGGATTTGCCTGTGTGACAACAATGAGCTTTCAAGATGCACAAAAATTCTATCACAAGCTTAGACGTCTTGTTGGCCAAAGTACGATAATTTTTCTTAAGTACTTTGTCATAGTCATAATTAAATAAAAAATGTAAAATAGAATGATACAATAATATTGTATCATATCATATATTATATGATTAGAAAGTAAATGCTCGGGGACGCAGCTTCTGGATAGAACTAATCAGGAGCACTGACTCTGCATTGAATTGTACTTTGCTATGAAAACTAATTTACATTAACAAACAAGAAAAGCAAAAACTATATATAAATGATATCTTTAATGCAGAAGAATTGAATAGAAATAGTATAAAAATGAAGACATGAAGTTGGCATTATATCACACTGTATTAGGTACTTATATATCTAATTACAAGAAGAATTAGTCCAGTAAAGGTTTCTCCAACAATTCCTTCATACCGTGGAGTCTATATTTCTCAACAGCCTTGGTATTTATCTTGGAGTCTACATGACTGGTCAGGTCAGCCTGCACATACAGATTCAATCCCATATTAAAGTTTTCCTTTAATTTAAAGACTTAAACAAACGATAGGCTATAAAATCATGTCCTGTACCATATATTCAAATTCCTTCTCAAGGTCACTTGCATTAATGTCCAAATTGTAGAGTTGACGACAGTCCTCACTGAGATTCATTAAATTTTCAACCAGGTTTTTTTGATCCTCAATATTACATGACAGTACTCCATTGAGTGGAGGATCTTTTCGGATAAGTTCATTAAAACGGCCCGGCTCTTTAATTATCTTGATTAGAGCAGGAATCACATTTTTTTCCATCTCAGTCAACATTGAATCTGTGCACAATTTTAAAGCATGTTCAAAAAATCCTGTATTTAATAAACTTGACTAGAATGAAATATTACAATGAAATATTCTCATAAATAACTTACAAAGGTTTAAAAGTTCATTAGATTCTGTTTGATGATCTGCATCTAATTTATCCCGTCTTAGTTTACTCCACTCTGAAAGTTTTGCCTTGGCCTCACAAATTTTTGCAACATAAACCGGAACTTGAGGATTTTGACAGTCCCAGTCTGTTGATTCCTTCTCAATTTCCGTTACATCACTGCCAACTAAAAGAAAGCACAATCCCACATTTAATTGAGTTAATTTAAACAGGTCAGAATTCATGAATTTACCTGCAAACGAGTCGCTGACCAAATCAAATTGACCCTGTAAATTCTTGGCTATGGACGGTTGACACGATTGTGTTTCTTCTAGTTGAGTCACCTCGGAATCATCATCATCAGAATCCATCGTGTCTAGCCATTTCTCAAATGTATCTCTGTTAAAGTCATTTGCCAACCTATCCAAGGTCTCTAATTTTTGCTTTGCGGTCAGCACATTGACCTCAGTTTGTAGTGATGATGGAACTTGTGGTGTTTTTGTAACACTCCGACCTGACATGGGTCTTATCCCACTTCGGGGTTTGATTGTTGTACACGTAGATCGGGTAGTTGAATTCATGGTTTAATTGGAACTTATATAAATAAGGGGCAGAAGAACAAAACAAGGCACAATCTCAGAACCGTCAATCCCCGTTAAATAAGTACATTAGTTAACTCTGACAAGTAGTGACAGAACAAAATAAATTCGGCAAAGTAGGTCCCTCGAATCCTTCAAGGATTATCCTTGCCTCCTTTTAAATCAAATCCAGAGGCGGCGAATGTTTTTCTGAATTTTATTTTGGATTTTGAGAAATTTTAATTATTTCAATTTGAAATTTTCAAAGACAAATAATTGGGATGAGACAAGGACCGCTGTCACTTTTCGTCTTTTTTTGATTGAAGTGGACTAAGTCACCTTCTGGTAAGTATTCTTTATTTTCTTTCTTAGTTAACTTACAAAGTGTAATGACAAAATTTTAAAGTTGAACTTTTCTTTGAATTATTTTCAGAGGAAAGTCAATAATTATAGTTAATAAATATGGACGAGGAAGATTGGGATAGCGTTAATAGTAAATTTTTAACGGCAGTAGGAAACAACAATATTGCATTGGTAAAACAATGTTTGACTGAGAATGCTGACATAAATGCAAAAGATCATCTGGAGAGATCACCCCTCCATATAGCTGTGGAGAATCGTTTTGGAGAGATTGTTCGACTTTTATTGATGAACAGGGCTGATGTCAATAGTGAAAATTCGTCAAAAAGTGCACCAGCCGAAGTTGCACGTTCCTTGGGCTATGATGATCTCTACAATTTGTTGTACATGATGGAAACAACTCAGTGGTCACCTGGACTTGACCCAGACTTGCTCTTAACTCAACACTCAACGGATTTCTTGGACTCAAAACTGAAAAGTACTTTAATCATTGAACTGAGTCAAATTGAAGCACAATTAGCAATGGACAATATGGAAAGTCACTTTGACAAATATGAAAAGAATAATATTGACTGGCTTCAATACATTCGATTGGACGATGATTGTCTTCAAAAAATTGGTATTATGGAGTCGGATGACAGGAAAATAATATTACAAGGAATTCAAAAAGCTTCTGAAAGGAAATGGCAAGATATAAGTGTTATTCCGTACTGTATGCAAAAGGATTTTACATCGTATGAAGCTACTTGTGTTCTCACAAATTTACATGTACACACCGGAGTCATTACATCCCGTGTCAATGCCTTGAAGATGAGGATTATGGAGAGACCTGAAATGCTTCGTCATAACATGGAAATTGTTCCTATCGAAAATCTTGGTGCAGCTATAGGTCGGGCGAATGAGTTGGTTGACAAATTCACTCAGAGTTTACACGACCTATCAGATGAACTTGTTGGAAATAATAAGACTGGAAAGAAAAATGAAGAGACTCATGGATTTGGAATCTTGACTTCCGTGGGAATATTATTAACTCTCAGTGCTATTGTTGGTACAGGTATCTATATTCGTCTACGTCGAAGATCTTGATCTGAAACTATTTTTTCAAAAAAAATATGTTGTACTACTTTCATAAGTATAGATAAGGGATCTGTGCTATTTTTATAATATCAATTTTGATAATATTCTTTTGGAAATGATTTTTGTCGAATCTGGTCCATTAACTCTGTACAATAATCATGTTGAGAAATTTTGTCATCTCATCATTTTTGAATTGATAATCTGAATAAATGCATAGAGCTCATTGATTTGGTGGGCTCATTTTGAAAAAACGAAAAAAATCAAAATGAATAAAATTTGGAACCCCGTCAGTCTATAATTTAAAGGAAATGAGGGGAGACATAGTTATTTATTCAAGTATTTATCTAGTTTTAGTGTTCATAATTAATGACACATTCTGTAGCAGTCGAAATGTGAGCAAGGAAGAGGAGCAGCCACCTTTTCGACCCTTAGGTAAAGATTACATAATTTCCCAACTACGGAATTCGTTTTTTTTTGTTTTTTTAACTTTACAATCATTATTTAATACTGTACAAAAAAAAGAATTGAATGATTGATTAAAAAAATAATTCAGAATTTTTAAAATATCAATTTCTAAATAATTTAGGACCCAAAGTTCGCTGTGATTTTTTGCCAATGGATTTCTTGGAATGTGCAAAACGTGAGTTACACTATTAGTATGCTTTAATATAACTTTAATATTATTATAATATAAATGTACATTATTTTATGTGTAAAATTATATTGTTTGTTTGTTAGTTTTGGATCATAAAGGAAATGTGACTGCAAAAGAGAAAAAGGGATATGGTTGTGTAAAGGTAAATTTAAATAAATAAATGAAATGATTCATTTGAATATCCTCATGACTCATCAACATACATTTCATGTGTTCTTGTTTTTAATGAGTATAAGATTTAATTTTAATTAATTTAATCTAATTAATAGTTTGGAGGTGAATTATTCGAAGAGGTAGAGCACACAAGTACTCCATGTACCGTCCTTCCAGGCATCGAATGCTACGGAAATACAACATTTCTCAAGGATGGGTTTCCGTGCATTAAATATAGTGGACATTACTTCTTGTCTACCCTTCTTTTTAGCATTTTTCTTGGCTTCCTAGGTAAGTAATGGGGAATTATGCAAATATAATTAATTAATTAATTTTCAGTATTATAATCTGTACTTGAGCATACATGAGCAATTAATTTTTAACAAACAATATTATCTCTTTCTAGGTATCGACAGATTTTGTCTGGGTCATACAGGCACAGGTGTGTACTTTGTAGATGTCATTTTGACGTATTTTCTTTGTTTAAATGACACAAAATATTCCAAAGTGTGTGACATTACATGTTATATTTCTTTTGCAGGAGTCGGGAAGCTATTAACTCTTGGTGGTGCGGGGATGTGGTGGATCGTGGATATTGTGCTTTTAATAAAGGGTTACTTAACACCTGCCGATGGATCAAATTGGATGACCCTTGTGTAATGTTTTTTATATAACTTTTAAACTTTTTAATTGTCATTTTAAAACTTTTAAAATATATTTTTATATACCAAAAAAATCAAGAAATCATGTGTTGAGTTAAAGTAAGTGTATGTAGCTTCTGTTTTATCTAAATTATTTTAAACAATACTTATATATTATGCATGTTATACAGTGTTATATGCAAAATTAGTTACATGAAATGTTTCAAGTTCAAAATAAATTGTGGTCAATATAATTACTTTTTTAAAAGAATGAAAATTGTCATTCAGAAATTCTTAGCATTAGTTGGTTATTACTAATAACCAACTAATCTAATGTAAACATACTTATTACATTAGACACAGTGTGCATCAATTTATACTAAAGTCAACAAATTGAACAACACAAAAGTCTCACTGTTTTTAATAAAGATATTTGATTTTGTATATAGGTATAGGTAAACAAATTAAAATCTACTTTTAAAATGAATTTACGGTATTTTAAAGTTTGGTTCAGAGTTGGAAATGTTATTTTAATTATTCAAATTTTAATGATTATTCAGGTTTAACAGCAGTAAAAAATCCCCAAGCTGAAAAATAATAGAATAATTACAGATTAATAAATAGAACCGGGAACCGTAACAAACCAGTGACAAACCACTGTAAAAAAATTACCTTGATCTCCTTTTCTGCATCTTTTCAATTTAGCGTTCCATCCATCCTCAATGTATTTGTAGTCCTCCTCTGTGAAACGAGCCAAAAATTCGTTCTTGTGCTCTGCAAATCTTGTCACTTCAATGTCCAAAATGTCGATAAAAGTGGAGGTTTTGTTGTCTGCCACTACCTTCTCAAATCCTACCTAAAATTTCATTAATAACCATAATTGCTATTTTGCTGACTTTTTACTACGATATAAAGCGATATATAAACTAATTATTGTCTTACTTTTTCCAAAAGTTTTCCGTAGTCTTTGACAGTGAGCATATGATAACCCCGTTGTAAAACGTACTGTAAGTAATCTTCCGATTGTTCTTCATTATCACCGTGACAGTAGTCAGTGATCATTAATTTTCCCCCTGGTTTCAGCCATTTCTGTATTAAATACATATTTGAAATTAAGTATTTTTAAAAAAAGGAGTTTGTCAATCAAAATAAATCTAGACCAACTCACAAAAAAGTTGGCAAATAAATTTTCTTTCTCTCCAATATGTAAAATGGTGTCTCGACTGTAGATGACATCAAATTTATTGGCTCCAAAGTCTGCCTTTGTAATGTCACTCATTTCAAAGACAACCTGCATGGATTGATGACAAAAAAAGATAATAGAATTTAATTAGAATTACAAAGGAAAATTGAACATAATATTAAACTAATGTCAAACAAATAATAAGATCTTATCTCATATTGCATACCTTCTTACGAGCAGCATCTTCCATTTCCGCTTGATATTTGACAGCAATATTAACCATATTAGAAGAAAGGTCAACTCCATGAACTTTAGCTCCAAATTTTCGTGACATATGGAATGCTGAGCCCCCAATGCCGCAGCCAACATCCAAAACCAAATCATCTTCTTTGAGATTAAGTTGTTGTACAAATTCGGACGTCGTAGCATGACCTCCGGTGCTCACATAGGTCTTTCCAAAAATGAACTCATAGCGACGTATACTTGAGTCTGAATATTGATGACCGTCCAGGAAAGCCTGAATACCCCAAGAGTGAATAATTTAGCATAATACATAACATAAAATTACATAAAAAGACTTATACATTAGCAAGAGTACTGGCAAGTACCACTTGTATGAAGAATTAATGTTGAAATATTTACCTGGAATGAATCGAAAGAATCAGCCTGCATCTTCTGAAGAACAAATCCCAACTGGAAAATTTAATATTTATTGTTAATTGCCTGATTTAATTTTTTTTGTTGAAGGGAAATTTTCAAAAACACTCAGTGGGTACAGTTGTTACAATTGTTTGTAACTTTTTAAAAGTAAATAATTGGTCAGAGAAGATAAAATTAAGAGTCTCTCACTTGGAAAGGGTTTCCGTAGTGCTGTTAAAAATAAGAGAGTAAGAATATTAAAATTTGTCTGTACAAGTAAGTATGCATTATAATTTCAACATCTCCATATCAGACAGGGGTAGGACTGGAGGATAAAGACTTTGCGACAAGTGGTCTGAGCAACTTGTCACCGTACATCTTTAGCATAATTACATGAAGGGGAGACATTAGCTACGAGTATGTACCTTACAGACACTCTAATACGAGACATCAAACTTATTTACATAAAATCTTGTCTTGTAATTTATTAGCCGTCATCGTAGTACATGGCTGGTCGTCTCCATCGCCTGTCGTAAGCTATGAATGATTTTATGATACTTTGTATTTGGAAAAGAAGGCCGAGAGATAAATTTTTGGTCCCTTGTCAAAATGTCAATATTTTCCAGAAATGTTGACGTTTAATTTTGACAAATAAAATGAGGAGTAGGGGAATGTTTAAAGATTTTTCGTTCGGCCAAGAGATTAGTTGAGAGTCTCAACTTGAGACCTTTTTCCTCTCATGGCCTCAAACTTGAAGTCATATAAACTTTATGTCTTGAAGACTAGAAAATGTACACGAGTAAAATAATGGTCATGTTTTTTTTTCTTTTGTACAATAATATGTCCTTATTTGTCAAAGATTTTATAGACTCATCTGAGGCTATCTATCCAGCTATTGAAAGTTTAGTCTATATAAATAAATACAAGAGTCAACAAAAAGTAAGGGAGTATATAGAAAAGGGAAAATGAACATTGAACCGAACTCAGGCGATTGGATTGGGATGCATCCGGTCTTACTGTGACATGAGTCACATGTTGTCAACGTGTAGTCTTCCTTCTGGCTGATTAAAAAAAGATCAATGTCCAATGAATGGCCACATCAGCTGGATCAAGCTGAACTTGATTCAACGTTTTCCACATATATATGTAGACATTGAACGTCATCCAAGAATGAGGAGACGCACTTGAAACTAAATATGTCACACTGAAATGTATTTTTAACCATCTCATAAATCATCCCTCAACAATATGCTCACACTTATGTCACCCTTTGCCCTCTTCTAAAATTACATCAATATGAATGAAAAGGAGGGGAAAAGGAGATCAAGTTTAATCTAACGTTAAACGTTATGCATGCACTGTTAACTGTACCTATAACTATATTCACTGTATAACCTTGTCTTTACTTTCTTTCTAATAACTGCATTTGAGTCCACAATTATCTTAATGTCTAATTATAGCCTAATTAAAACTCTGTATTCGATGAGTCAGTGTGATGCTCACCAAGCATTTTTGAGCATGATGAAACTTTGTAGGATATTTAGGGATAAGTTAATTATTCATGTAACGAAATCATAAAAGGGTACTTTACTTACCCGGATGTAAGGCTCCATGGAGAGTGCCTTGTGACAGACAAAAGAATAACCAGATCCACCTCCCATTTTGTAAATGAATTGTTGAAGGAGTTCAAAATATTCCTTGGGACTTCGATAGTACGTTGGATTTGTTTCTCGTTTTATATCCCCCGAAGGACGGTAACAAGATTCCCGGATAAAAAGATATCCTCCATCCTTGACCCACCGTAACATTTTGACAACCAACTTGAGTAGCTCCTCATTACTCAAATACATCAACAACCAATTGGAGAAAATGACATCAAAACTATTTTCTGGGAGGTCTAGCTCGGTGACATCAGCTGCCAGAAAGTTGACATGTTCATGATGACCATTTTTTTCTCTATTGTTCTCTATGTACGACTCGATAAAGTCAACTGCAGTGAGAGAATCACAAACCTTTGCCAATTCTGAAGTAAAACGTCTGTAGACATTATTAATTATTATCATCAACTAGTCATTTAGAAGTCATTTTATTAAAACAAAAATAAAAAAAGACATAAATATTACCCAATGCCAGCCCCCAACTCGAGCACTGTTTGCTTTCCGCCAACAAGGTAGGGACAAATAATGTCAAGCACCTGAAATTCAGGACAACTGACGTACTTTGTCAACTGAATAAACATAATTTAAGGCTATTTACTTGTTTGCGGTCTTCCTCTTCCAGGACATCATTTGCAGCTGAGCATAGCATCATGGATTTTGGTGTGGGGTCATATTGTTCCCAAAATGTTTTCATTTTATGTCTAATGATTTTTGACGGCGACATGTTGATCTTCCTTGTCTTCAAACTTTTCACAAATGTATTCAAAAAACTTGATGAAAAATCACTAAACACTTAAAATAAAAATGATGCACTTTCTAAGATACTCGTACTGAAAATTTATGCTTTTTAATGCAGAATATATGGCTATGCCCAACAAATTTTTATTTTGGAGACTGTAATAATTTAGGTCAACTTCAGTCCGTGTCCAACGAATGAATGCCAGCAATGTCTGGACTTGACCAACGATAAAAGTGAAAAGTATTTGACAAGCCAATGGAACGGTCATCGTTTTCCTTGTTTGTTCCTACACATTTATCCTTGATCGTGCGTGAAACGTCGGTTAAATTAGAATTTTTTTCTGTGAATTTTTTGGAAATTAGTTGAAATTAAATTGGAATTAATTTAGGATAGTGAAAATTGTATAATTTATGTGTTACTCTGTATGACTGGAAAATCCTCATTTTGTAACGTCTTTCAAGTAAATTTGCAAGGTAAAATCTGTAAAATGCTTTCACGCCGTGGAATTCACGGTGAAAGTTTCACCTATTTGGTCTGAATTAGGTCTGAATAATTTTACTTTTTGTTTTTTTGTCATTTCAAAAAATTGTAGCAAGATTACGAACACATTCTTTTGGTCATACACTTCAAGTATAAAGGGAAGGATTGTCAGATTATTGTATTCGAAGCCTCGATGAACACAAACAAGACATTCCAAGTTGATGGAATTAAAGTGATGTATTTTCTCAATCGGATGGTAAAATTTGTACAACTTCCGTTTGTCTGAGAAGGTAGATTACATTTTTCAAAAAATTATAATAAATGTTCAAATGACATTTTAAATATCACTGTCTAATGTCTTGTAATTATTTATGTCAGAAATTAGGATGTCGGAAGTCGAAGAGCCTATATTAGTCGACATGGTTGAGGATCGCAATTTATGGACATTAGTATCTGACGTACAATATTTGGCTGGGGGAGTCTTCACTGCAGTACAATTTTTGTGTGGAATTAGTTATTTAACTGGAAAATATTTTGTGGGATGGCTCTCATGGATTTTACTTGGGACGTGGGACTGTTTTTGTGCGAGTGCTGATGGACTCAAGTGTTTGTTTGAAGCTGTAATTGAATTAGAAAAATCTATCATAAGGGGAATTCTACTTACCCGCTATGGCATTGACATGCTATTTGAAGGTATATGTTGTTAAATGAATTTTTATTTACTAATATTAGTGTATTATGTTTGTACAGTAATCAAAAAGAACCTATTTAAAATATATTTGTGTTTGCTCTTGTTAAACAAAAATTTAAAAAATACTTTCACTTTGTGTATTTAGCATTTCAGGTGACGATTTTTGACTTGTTAAACTTTGGGCAACGTACAGTGGAGTCCATCGTATCAGCTATAACTTCGGGGATAAATATGTGCTCGAATGCATTGAGTGCCTTAGTATTTACAGTTCCACAAGACATATGTACAACTCTATCATTGATTGGAGACTCTACGATTGATATGGTCACTCTTTTAGTCATGTTCATGAGAGATTTCTTGATGAAATTAATATGGTCTCCAATTTACGTCATAATCACCGCTGGTCAATGTGGACTCTTTGTTTTGGGACTTCCGGGTAAGATTTCTAAGAAATCATTTCTTATGCAAGTACTGATTGGTTATCTATAATATTGTTATATGCACTACATGTATGTGTATTTATTATTATAGGAAGAATTCTAACGGCAATCCCATGGTCAGCTCACGTTGGTTCAGCTGTTCTCGTTCTAGTGTACATAGTTTATTGTAAACTATCAATTTTTCGATTTGTTCAATTGATCATGACACTGTGCCAGTACATAATTCACACTATAAGTGGACTACCTTCCTTTCTACGACGTCTCTTTCACCTGCGACCGTCAGTGTCAACAGCACTGGATGGTTCAGACAATTATAATAGTGCTGGCAAAGGCATGTGTGTTGTGTGTTTTGAAAAACAAGTCGATTTTTTAGCTCATCCTTGTAACCATTTATGTCTCTGCAGTGATTGTGCCCATCTTTTAGTTGAATATGACCCTCGATGTCCAATTTGTAGACTTCGAGTTGAGCATTACTCCCGTGTTTATGTTTCCTAATCTTTTTGTTTCCATTCAACAACAAAAAAATCCAAAAAAGAAGTCAAAACGAGCTGATCCAAGTATATAAACTGAGTATATATAAAAAATTAAAATATGTACAACTTACGGTCCACAATACACGTATAGTTTTGTATGTGTCTTGTTAAGTTTGACGGGCTCATCGCTGATCGATGAACTCATATTTTGTGTGTATGTAAGAAAAATACGAGAGTACAAACTAGAAACATTTTGTAATATGATACTGTCCATGTATGTTACGCATTGCCTGTGTGAAGCAAAATATAATTTTGTTCTCAATTTCCTGTAACTATTTCCGTGGATTACTTACATGTCACAAATGCAGAGTCAAAAGACACGATGATAACTATAATATTGTTCTAGTTTTACTTTTTATAGATAGATGAAATGTTTGCTAAGAACGTCTATGTTTATGTATTCATAATGAAATGATCTTGACTGAAATTATTTTTAAGTATACCATTGTTGAAAGATACATCCAAATATGACGATACACGAATACAATGATTGACATGAACATAATCATAATCATTCAATAAATTAGACGGCTTTTCCATGAAAGACATTGTAAGGACTTAAATGGTTTATAGACATGAGTCAATAATGGAAATGATCATAAATCTTGGAGAAAGCGAATA
>JAQIVZ010003783.1:0-12436 GCA_034700945.1 Arrhopalites spinosus
GAAGAGGGGGGGGGGGGAGGGGAATCAAAGGAAATAGCGAAAGTGTCTATTGTGTGTGTGCCATTATAAAATATATAAAGTAGTAGTAATACAGAGTAACGGAGCGCGGTTATAGAATTAGAAAGGAATTCCTCCCAGCATCTCTCTCCATTGCAAAGAGAGAGAGAGAGAGAACAAATGAAGAGGATGAACCACGAAGGAAGCGGATTGTTGTTGGCATACCGATGGTTTGCAAAAATATTTTATTTCTCCGTAAGCACAGAGAGAGAGAGAGAGAGTCAATGGGGGAAACAAAAACTCGTTAGAAGCTTTGCAATTCACAACATCATACCATGTCATCATCCCTTATATAACAAGTTACAGATATGTGCCCCCATCTCCTCCCTCCCCTCCTTTCAAAATAGTTTAAAGAATAGTTTTCAACTTTAATCCCCTCCTCCTCCCTCTCTCTCTCTATGTCTTTTATATAACCCTAAAATATTAGGCAAGTACTTGAGGATGAGAATACCTTGAATTTTCTACATTTTCCTCATAACTATCTCCCCCCTTCTCCTCCTTTTTTTACTCCTCTTTCTCTCAATCAAACTCACCTTCTCTGTCTGTTTATGATGAGGAATTCACTTTTAAATATTTTTGTGATAAAATTACAATTTTTTTTGTTGAATTATTCCAATTTTCTTTTTGTTGGACTTGGACGCTACTTGTAAAAATTGTGGTGTCAGTTGGGAGTCAAAATAATTTTAGTTGTAGAACTTCTATAGGGCCAAGGCATTTGCTTGTTGGAGTTGCACTTAGCCCAAAAAAAGAAGCTTGTTTGTCTTTGTTTTGTGAAAGGACAAGAGCGGAGGGAGAAGTTAAAATAAAATAGAAATTGAGACAATGATTTGGCACGTAGGCAAAATGCGTTTTTGTCAGCAGATTAATTTAAAAGTTTATCTCAAAAGCTGGAATAAATTAAACAATGTAAAAAAACCTTCTCTCTCTCTCTCTTTTGTTCTAGTACAGTTCTAGAGAGAAGGAGACATCTGGATCTTTTTTCATATATTGAACCATTACAAAAGACAATGTAAATGGCTAATTTTAAAAAGAAACAAAAACAGGGCCAGGAGAAATTGAGAGACTGGCTCTGGCTCTGCGACTTAGCTGGGAGTAGAAAATTGAGATTCAAAGGTAGCAAAGCATTCACAGAGAGAGAGAGAGAGAGAGAGAGAAGATGATGGTGATTATAGTGAGCATCATCAGGGATAACGTAGACACTTTATTTTCCTTTGTCTTGTGTGAGAATGAGTACGGTGAAATGTGGAGAAGATAATATGGCACCGTCTCTCACAAGTGGGGAGGCAGAGAGAGAGAGAGAGAGAGAGAGAAAAAAAAGGTTTAGCCTCGTCTAAAATAAGACAATTGTAATGAGGCAAAGACAATCAAAGGGGAGACAAATCCTCCTCCCTGTTAAATTTAAATACTCTTTTTTTTCTCTTCTTGTACGCTCTCTTCTTTTTAAATAACAATTATAAAAATAAATCAATTTATAAATTCTAAAGGGGGAAGGAAGACGGGAGATTTTTAATTTATTTCGAATTTACAAATATATATACGGATTTCTGTATATTAAGTACAGATACATACTGTCACAGAGAAATTGAATCGGGATCTTCTTTTTTGGGGAGTGTATTCTGAAACGATTTAGCATATTTCACAGTGGAATTTTTCTATCTCTCGAGTCTCCACAAATCACAATTTTAGCAGAGCAAAACACAGAGAGAGAGAGACTTGCCAAGCTTAAAAGGTTTAATTTATCAAAAAAAACAAAAGAAGTTAAAAATTGTAAACTTTTTTCCATTGTCTAAAATAAAATAAAAAGTTCTTTTTTGTCTTACATTTAACTTTGGTAAATTTAACAAAAAAAAAAAGAAAATGATGCCACAATTTACATTCACTCTCCCTCATGGCTGACCTGTAATGAAATGGAATGGGAATGGGACACAAAAAATCTTTGCAAGTTGGAGAAAATCCCGGGAATTGGGATTTTGTCAATTTCACAAGAGGGGGACAAGAAAACAAAGTAATTGTGGGCTTGTCTCTCTTTTGTGTAAATGGAAATGAAGAGGGGGAATGGGGAGAATGGGTATAGAAAATTATAGTCTAGACTATGAGATAAAATATAGACGTTGAATTTGTAGAGAGAGAGGACATAACAAATTACATGTGCTTTCAATTTCAATTTAATGTGTGTGTGTGTATTTTTAGTGCATTTTCACTACTAATTAATTGACATTTTTAGAGAGCCATGGATTTCTTTCTAGTACATTTTTTTCTCTTCCTTTTTTTTAATGCATTACACTGAGTCTGTCACAACAAAAACGTTTTGTTTTCTTGTTTTCTCCCTCCTTTTTTTCTCTTGATGACATTTTATTTTGTCATTTTATGACCCCCCTTCTTTTTATTTTATAAACATGAAAATTATTAGGGAAATGAGGAAAACTTAAGTCAAATTTTATGGGATTAATTTCATCATTGAGTTACATTTATGAAATTTTTTCCAGTACCATTAAAGTCTGAGTCGCTTCAAAAACTTTTGTGTGTAAAATGGAATACAAATCCAGGAATGGGGTCCAACTTGACGAAATAAAAATAATTAATTTTACGACCCATCAAATTTTTTTGACAGAAACTCGTCCCAGAAGCTCACTCCCCCAAAACCTGAGAAATATTTCATAGAATAATATTAACTTTTTAAATGTGTGTGGCTACGGAAATGACTGAGAGAGAGGGGGTTGGAAAAGCATGTCAAAATTCCTAGGAAGAGGACAAAAACTTGTAGGTTCTTTTTTAAATGAAGAAAAGAAGGGGAAGAGAAAATGGAGACATATGACATGGTTCACTCTGTTGAAAGTTGTTGTTGTTTAGAGTGAAAATGTGCGAAAGTAGTAGTACTTTACTGACTGTGGGGGTTGACTGGATCCATGAGTTAATTAATGGACAAGTTGACGAGTCCCCGTGACTTTTTAGACATGATCCCATGTTACGATTAGTCTCTTTCTTTTTCTGTAAAAAGAAAAAGAAAAACATTATTTAAATTATACACTCTACCCTGTTGCAAAAAAAAACTTGGAGGGAAAAAAAGAGTTCTTCCTCCTGTCGTGACAAGAAAATCTCTCTCTCTCTCTTGTCAATGTGTACTAATGACACGATTCTTTTAAGGAAATCCAAATGGAAGGCGGGGACAGGGCTAAGAAAATTCAAATGACATGCCAACGTCACCCTACAACCAAAAGAAAAAATAGC
Source organism: Arrhopalites spinosus (assembly GCA_034700945.1). NCBI lineage: Eukaryota > Metazoa > Arthropoda > Collembola > Symphypleona > Arrhopalitidae > Arrhopalites > Arrhopalites spinosus. Next base: position 3,286 of record JAQIVZ010003783.1, read on the forward strand.
TTGCCTCCCAAATCTCACTCTCTCTTTATTTTAACTTTATTTTTGCTCAACTTGAACGCCGTTCCTACGAATCTCACAAGTTTAAACTTTACAGAAATTAGGTTGATTGTATCTTGTTGTCTCTTATTGTGAAGGGTCAATTTTGAAAGGAGAAATTATAAGAAAATTAGAAAAAAAAACTTTTATAAGAATTACGAAGGGTCTTATAAAAAAAAGGAAAATTTGTTTCAATAAAATATGAAACACTCAAGTTGAATCTCTCAACATTAATAGATGAGTTGCCCTTGTGGGTTTTATTTTCATTTTGAAATTTGAAGGGATAGACAAATAAAGTTGTCTTAAATAACAAAAGATTAGTTTCATGCTGTGATTTTGACATTTTAAACTCACGTTTAGTATCTTACCACCACAATATATATAAAAGGGTACCTTGCCCTACGATCAGTCATTTGTCTGTATCTTCCTTTTTTTGAAGACTTACATCTTACATCTCTATATGAATTGTTTTTTTTCTCTCTACTTTTTTAACCTCTTGTTTATCTTGAGAGTTGAGACTGGAGATGAATGAGTGCAGTCAAATGACTCAATTCATCTCCATCTCTTTCCCTGACTTTTTAACTTTGCACTTTGTTCATTTTTTTAAACATCATCTTCCACAAAATCTTTCTTTAAAAAGATCATACCATGAATACAGCTAAACAGCTTAATTACAGGAAAAAAACCTGCAAAATCAACGAGCGACGTTCAAATTAAACAAATAAAATAAAACAAATTTTAATATTTTTGTAATAAAATTAGAATGAATAAATAATAATAAAAATAAATAAAATAAAAAATTGATAAAATGAATGGTCATCATTAGAATATAAAAAGGCAAATAAAATATTTTAATTTAAAAATATTTCTGTCTTGTGCCACCATTCTTTTAGACTATTTATGTGTACATAAAGTAAACAGGGGTGTACATAACTAGTGTGTGTAGTAGTTTTATACAGGGTCAGGACTGAGGAGAGTGGATTTCAAGTAGAGAGAGGGGTTTAATATATGACTTTATGCTGTTTGGACGACATCAACATAAAATAAAAATCTTGGTTGATACGGCCGGGTCGGATTCCTCAAAAGAATCTAACAAATAAATTAACCTCATCGAAATTCTTCTCTCTCTCTCTGATCTGTTCCTTTGGCATTTGTTCATTTCCCTGTGTCATGTGTAAACTACATATTGTATAAATACAGAGCCGCCAAGGCTATAAACTATCACTCCGTCACTATTCATTCTCGGCTCTCATCTTGAGCCCTTGGCTTCAACACACTTTTCACTTTATTTACGGTCAAAATGTAACCACAGAGAGAGACTAATTCTAAATGTCAGAAAGTCTCCACTGGACTTTTTTTTCAAAACTATGTTTAATCATGTTTAATTTAATCAATTTTCTCTATTTAAAAAAAGTCTTTTCAAGAAGGTCAATTAAAAATTACTACTTACTACTTTGGACTTAACTTATGTTTAAAAAACAGAATCGAAAAAAACACAAGGCTGTTTCGAAGACCTCAGGTTGATGGTTGATTTTAAAAAAAATTGATTAAAACATAATAATTAGATTGTAAGTTGTGCAAATATTTAGAATACTTGAGAGGACATTTAAAATAACTGGAGACTCTCTAGAAGAGAGAGATAGAAAATTAAATAGCACCCAAAAAATTTAAATGTAATTTATACAGTATGAACAACTAACAAGTTTAAAAAAAAGACACAAGAGAGACTGAAAAGATGGAAATCTCCCGTGTTGTAGCATCGTAAAGAATCAGTTTGATCAGTTTTTTACCTGGGAGGTCGACTTGGACTTCAAAGACCCGCTCATGTCTCAGTTTATCAAGAACAAACAAGGTAACAAAAATCAAACTGAGCTTCTTTTTACTTGTAATTCTCTATCTTCAGCGTCTGCATTGTACAACCCCCCCCCCCCCTCTTTTCACTCTTTTACGACTACAGATATATGTCCATGGAAGCAACTTTTTTTTTCTTCATCTTCTTCTTATGACACTTGGGCCCTGGACATGAAAATTTCTAACGAGCTATAATCCACAAGCTAATCAAAAATCTTGATATCGGCTTCTTCTCCTTCATTTTTTTTGTCATGTATTTTTTATTGGAGAGGGATTTAAAGTGAATTCCAATTTCTTGAAATTGTTTGGAGCTCATTTGTGACCAAAAATTTACATTTTAACTGCTCTCTCTCTCAGTCTTCCGCTGGACCACCAGTATTTCGTCAGTTGTTGAATGTTGTTAAAATTTTTTTTTTAGTTTAATAGGGTAGTGTAAAGGTCAAAGGTAAATTTGAGAGATGAGAATGTAGAAAAAAGAAGAAATTGCACAATTCTTTATTTTATGCATGTCAAGTCGTGACGGGGGGGACTGTTGAAGATGTGCATTAGTCATAATTATAATTAATTATTCTACTACTGTATTATTATTTGTCATTATCATAACACATTCATAGTGATAAATTTTTTACAGATGAAATAGGACAATTTCAAATGACATTTCGTAAAATTTTACAGTTACTCTGCATTATTTAATTAAATAGTGAGGGTGATAATAGTGGAAGAAAATTAAATTATTAATTGAATTTGATCTCATTTAGTGAATAAGGCAGAGGTTAAAATATATAAAATTAGGGATTGAAAATTTTGGCACGACCAACCTTTACTAATGTCTACTATAGGACTAACGAAGTAAAGTAACAGCTGTACATAATGGTTGTTAATAAAATTGTTTAAATTCTTAAAATTACATAATAGTAATTAATTAATAAAGCTAAAAGTGATGCAGGTACACTTTACATTTTGTACTTTTGTAAAAGACGAATTCTTGTTAAACACTCGACCAAAGGCGTTGAACTATGGTCGTCGAGAAAAGTGTTTCTTGATCAAATAAAAAGAATGACGCAGAAGAACAAGAGTGACGTCCATGATTTAATATCTGTTTGTAAAAAAATATAATATTCATGGATTCATGGTTAAATGTTTTTGAGGTACGAATGTTTAACAAATTTGATAAGGATGAGATGCTCATTAATTTTAAAAAATTATAATTACTTGTTAATTGCTTGTCAGTATCTGACCTCAGTGCTAAATTTACTATGTGTGAGAATTTTAAGAGGATATTTCACATGAAACAAGAAACATCGATAATTTATACAAGTGAAGTTTTGAGGCCTTTTTTTTCCTTTTCAAGACAATAAATAATTTACATGTAACAATGTACACTGTAAAAAGATAAATGATCTTAGATAATAAACAAGACAATGATTTAAATTTAAATTAATTTCCCAAAAAAAATTAGAGCAAGTTTAATGAGGAAGTCATGAAAACGTGTGTTCTAGACAATATACGTTAGATTTGTACTAGTTCTAGCGTGGGATTGTCTAGGAATATTACTACACAATAAAGTTAACTATAATTATGTACTAACTGACCAATCAAGTATACCAGTGCAATTGTTGTTAACTTTATCTTAAAGTCCTTTGTTTTACATAATGTTCTATAGTCATCTATTGGTTCACACGTAGTTTTCATCGATGAGAGGAGATGATTATAACAATGAACAAAAAAAGTTGTCTTTGATGATAGACCACTGTTAAAATTAAAGAGGAAAAAAAATAATCAATAAAATAATGATCTTGATAGAAAACTAAGATTTATTACTTTTTACTCGTCATTTACTTGTAAACAAAAGATACTAACTACTTTTTTTTGAATAATTTGACCTAGTGTTGAAACTGAAAATGAAAAATGATTAATTTTTTTTACACCATCTTCCATCTTGAAAACTATGTAGAAGATGAAATATTATTGTGTAATTAATTTTTTTTGAATATTTTATGATAATTAGCATAGAATATTAAAATTATAACCACTTTTTCCTTAATAATATGCCATATGCATTGTTTAATTCAAGTCTCCAGCATTGAGCATTAAGCAGTACACAGAATTTATAATTAACTTGATTGCATCTAAGTAAATTCACATGATATTTAATTTTGTATATTCAATTTTTTCATACTGACGAACGAGATAGGATCTGACATCGGGCGTCTCATCGTAATTTTTTCAGTACACAAAGTATATAATAATTATTAACATGTAGTTTGACAGGATTCAAGTACATATGTGAAATAGAATAAACTTTATTACCTGTAACCAGGTAGTTATGTACAAAAAAGGTAATCCCAAAAAAAACTTGTTCATTTTCATCGAAAGTCTCCAGTGGTCAAAGAGACAAAAGGTAAAAATATTTGCAAGTTTAGCTGGAACCCTAAAATTATACAAAAGAATGGACATGAAATAAAGATAAAAATAAAACAAGTTGATATTTTATAAACTTTTTTTTCTCTTCTTTTAAGGTGTGTGATTAAATCAAAACATGTGATAGTGAATGGTCATAATGGTTTTACCTGGTCTGCTATAAAAGACATATCTTGAACACATAACTTGCATTATAGAAACCAAAAGTTTGATGATGTAAAAAAAATTCCTGTTTTTTTTGCTCGTCTCGACTCATCTCGCATTTTTACCACGTTTGCATTCCAAGTAACCATTTATTTGCACACACATTCACATGCAGCATAAGGTAAATTATTCCTCTGTACTTGATCCATGTAAAGTCTTCTATAATGCAGTCAATATAATTTTCAATTTAATTTTTATCATATTTAAAAAAATGCCATTCATTCTGATATACTCAGAGTTGGACAAAAAAACAAAATGAAATGATCTTGGTCATACTCAATTGTCTGAGACATAGGTAGTGTGTGTAGTGTATGATTAAAAGATAAATAATAGTAGTATTTTATACAACTTTATTTTCCATGTTACTTACCTCACATCAAATTGTAGTTCACCTTCTCTTTTTTTGTGTGTGATGGGTGTACGTTTGTTAGCTACCTGAATCTCGAATAATTTTTACTTTGATGTTCTTCAGTGCCTCATTTCCCTTAGTGTCGTCGGCTATTTTACGAAAGTCGTATCTGTTTTCATTAATTAAAAAAAAGGGTAATTATAATTTTAAATTCAGTGGACGTATTTACTATAACTGTGCTAATTAAAAATTCCATGTAATGACCCCCATGGGGTCATATCTTCTTCTTGTTTATTTGTCAATTTGAAAATTTGCTCTTTTGCAAAGACTTTGTTGTGATTTTCAAAATAAAAAGTGCAGCAGTGGCACTAGTCCAGTGCAAGCAGTGGTGAAAAAATAAATTTGAATTTTTTGAATTTCCTGATAGTTTGCTTATCAATGATAGAATCAAGTCGATAAAAAAAGATAAAAGTGATGAAATACCGTCCAAATTTCGTCGTCAACAGGATTTACCTTGAACTGACATAGTCATTTCAACTTTTTTTGAAGGTCACTGGTGGGCTAATGTGATGAAGTTGTAATGTGTCGATATTGACAAATGATCTGTGACGTCTTCCTGTAAGATTTATTTTATACAAAGAGTGTTTCGTTTTTTTTCTTGTCTTGTTCTATTGATTATCATTATCAAGATTTAAATGAAAAATTACCTCAAGATTCCAAATGAAAAATTGTGAATTCAATTAAAGAACTCATGATTGTTAGAACGATGCATTTGTTTTTACTTTTATTAATATGGATTCCCAATTTAACCATTTTTGTGACCACAACGAGCAATTTTCAGTCTTCATTTTTTCAAAGAAGAATTCCTCCCTCTGGGACAAAATACGGGAGTCACGATGCAGTGCCCGATGCAATTATGAGTCAAGATCAAAGACCCGTGTTTACTCAACGTGTGTCAAATTATAGTCGCAATTATAATTATTATAACAATAGTAAGTACTTTTAACATGTATTTAATTTACTACATCAAAAGATGGAAAGTAACTACTAAATAATTGTCCTTTTTTTAGATGAATCGAGGTCGTTAGCAACTAGTCCTTTTTTTAAAAATGTACCATTATTCGTATCATATTTCCTTCAACTTTTTAAGCACCCACAACCAACCAGACCGACCTTGAGTAATATTAAGCAATATTCTCGTCCTGTATCATTTACTCGAACACCGAAACAAATGGTTTCATCCCTCCCCTTCATGGTTCCAAAGGATAATGAAACAGAGGACCAAAAAATGATATTCATGGAAAAAACTGCTAATATCAAAGGTCAAATTTACACTTTGCCGCCCTTCATGATGGAGACAATGAATCAAAATAAAAAGAGTACTGATCAATTACTAGATACACAAGCAACCATGCCAGTAACTAATACAAGTTTAATTCGTACTACCCGTCAAAATTTGATGGGACTAGATCGTAGTGCCTTGAAGGATTCCTCCTTGGATGACTTTGAATCCCTTTAGTAAGTTTTGCAATTTAAAATTTAATTAAGAAGCGGATTAAATCCAAATTATTTTTTTTATAGCTCGGACTTACCACCACTACCACAAGTAAGTGACGATGATGATGAAGAGGACATTCTGCATAAACAAGTTATTAGTAATAATCAAGTCTCCTCTACTACGTCGTCAACCGCTGAAAAGGTCACCACTACAACTACCACTGCTCCTTCTACAACAACCCCTCGAACGACAACAACAACAAGAGCACCAACAACAACAACAGTACCATCAACCAGTGGTATTGACATACATTCCTCATCCTCTGAAGAATTAAAAGATTTACCAACATCAGATGATGATTATTCTGCCCAAAATGAGGCCATTAATTTTACTCCTCTGCCTGTCATTTTTCCTGTAGATACCAGTTCCACCATCGTCACTCGTGTCACCGCCAAGATTGCTTCAACCACCACCACTACTACACAAAAGCCAGTAATTCCCGGAGAATTTGGTGAGCTTCCATTACCAATATCGGAAGAAGAAGATAGTTCATCTGATGAAGGAGAAGAATTACCTGATTTTATTCGAGATATTTTGAGTACAACATCATCCACTGTAAAAACAACAAATTTCATAATAAATCCTCCACCCACTACGTCCACAACGAGTGACCCTACTAAAAAGAAACTTCGACTCGATGATTATGGAGATTTGGCTCCTGTTCCAGTTTTTGAAGAAGACTATTCAGAGTCAAACTTACCAGCCGTTCCATCTTCAACTACCACAACAACGGAAGCTCCTGTTCAAACAACAACAAAACGAACCACAACAACTACTACTACAACATCAACAACAACAACAACAGAACCCACTCAAGAACCTGACTTTTCAGAAATAGAATACAGTTCTACCTCTCCACCAATAAGAAGATCGAGACCTCGACCTCGACCAGTTCCAAGACCAGTTAAAACTGAAAATACACAAAAAAATAATAATAATAATTCACTGGCTAAAGAATTAGAAAATATTCGAAACAGTTTACAAACTTTATTTGCATCTCTTGCAAATCCAACCAGTAATTCAAATTCAGACGCGTCTTCAATGGCGTCAATGGCAGCTGCTGTGAATCATTACATTAATATACAAATCGGTACTATTAATTTGAATAGTGGAGACAATTCTCACGTCATTTATAATTCCCCTGACCCCAATCATAATCCTAAGAGAAATACCCTGGATGGCCATGGACTACCAACTGCTTTTGCTAAAAATTATCATGATTCTGCTTCTTCTGAAACTGTTCCAAGTACTCAGGTCAAGTTGTCAGTTCCTGGAGATCAAAAGAGTAAAGATAATTCTCCAACAATTAATAGTTATAGAGGAGAACCCTCCCGTCCTATTAGCCCAATTCGATCTTCTCCAGACATCACTCCAACTCTTGTCATTACAGAATCATCTGAAAATGAGAAGCCCATCATTTCTAGTAATCCTCCAGTGGGGAAAAGTTTTGACAAAACTTCTGAAGATGGTCCGCCCGTTCCGCTGGCCCCTTTGGATGATGTAATTTTAATTTTCAAATAATTGTGCATAATATAATTTTTAGTAATATTTTTAAGTTATCATTTCATTTCTTTTGTTTTTCACAGTATGACTTACCTGATTTTCCACCATCTCCTGCACTGGCAGTTTCCGGAAATTTTGAGGGATTTAATTCTAATACTTTTTTGAGATCAAGATCCTCTGCTACTACCCCCTTAGATTCTGCCAATCCCAGTAAGTCCAAATTACTAATCAAATCAAGTCAAGTTTCAATAAATTGCCACTTTTTTTAGAACATCAAAAAGAACTTTCTCATAATTCGGGGGAGAAGCCACCCCTGCCCATTGTCTCTGAGGATGACGTCATTCCTGTAGATCTCCCCATCGAGGTGAGGTTAACTGGTCCGAAAAAAGGTAATCTTTAAAACTTCCAATATTGATTTTTACAACACGATGCAGTAATGCAGTAAATAATCTGTTCATTTTGTAGGACAAAGACAAAGGACAGGACGGCGAAAAGACGAAAATCACAGATGAAAAAAAAATCTCCATTGTTTTGATTCCAAAAAACATTTTAGGAAGATTTTGTGTGACCTATTGAAAGACTGAAATAATTATTTTGGATATTGATTTCCAATTTCCATTAAAATATGACTCCATAATGCAACAGATTTTCTAAGCTTAATCTTTTATTCATGAATAAATTACAAGAAAATGAAAAAATGTTTATTATTCACATTAATATTTTCCTTTGTTTTTTCTACAAGAAATAGTCAACTCCAAAATATGTACCAAATAAAAGGAAAAACATTGACAAAACAAAAAGAAGAAGAAAACCTTTAATAGCTAAAAAATAATTATGGCAATAAATCCCTAATGGAAAAAAGAACAAGAGAGAAAGAGAGAGAGAGAGAGGGGAAAAAACGGGTAACCAAAAAAGAACATTTTACGGACATGCTCTACGACTGTTTGTTTGCTCAACACTTTATTTGTAATGGAGAATGCCATTGAGGCTGAGACTTATCTGTAAAGAGAGAGAGAGGAGGAGGAGGATGCATTTCAGGAAAAACTTCAAATTTACAACATTCATTCCAAATGGGAGTTGGAACATGTAAAGAAACTCAAGTTGACAGAGAGAGAACTGGAAAGTTCAAGAGAAAAAAAAGTGTAAGAAAGCAAAGCACACGCATCAGTGGAGAGAGAAGGAGAAGAATCCGCAGAAGAAATGACAATGATCATGAATATGCAGCCAGT
>JAQIVZ010003784.1:0-12431 GCA_034700945.1 Arrhopalites spinosus
AGTCTTCCCTTCCCTTTCAAAGGGAGGGAAGCCTTCCCTTTCCTTCCTCCCTTTGAAAGGGAAGGGAAGACTTTGTTCCCTACAGTCCCCGGCTGAATCTCTACAAATCTATCTTTTGAACGGAGAGGAATTTTGCAATTCGGACAACACTTCTGAGAAACAAGTGTACATTTTATGTCTGTTGAGAAGGTCATACTGGGGGGTCACAGCCACTTGACATCCGGTTTCAAAAAATCCCAAAGCGACTCAAAAGCGGCCGCAAATTTTTTTTTCTATTATTATACATGTATGATTTTTATTTATAGGGGAAAGGGTGTCCCGTAATTCTATTTGTGTCAAAGCAAAGGAAATGTTTGCCGATGTCAATGACGCAACTAAGATGACTTTTAATGCAAGTCAGGGATGGCTTTCCCGCTTCATGAAAAGAAATAGATTTTCAAGCAGGCGAAAAACAACCGTTGCTCAGCATGATCCAGACGAATTGTGTGAAAAGCTCGTCTCACTAGTGGCCTTCAACTCCCAAGTCCGAGTAAAGTACAATATTTCGGATGATGATGTAATTGCAATAGATGAAACTAGTTCGTGGTTTGACATGTTGGATAATCTAACAGTAGACTTGAAAGGGAGCAAAGAGGTTCGCTTAAAGTCTACAGGTAATGAGAAAGCCCATGGTACTGTGGTCTTAGTACCGGAAGTGGAGTTAAGCTAAAACCGTTCATAATATTTAAAGAATTGGGTAACAAAATAAATTAGCTCAACTTCAAAATCTGCCTAATGTACACGTAGCTAGTAGTTCTAATGGGTGGTTGAACTCTGAGTTGGCTAAGACTTGGATTACAAAAGTGTGCAAAAAAATATTTTAAAAAAAAACTCTTAGTGTGGGACAGCTACAGGGCACACATTTGTCCAGAGGTGAAAAAATTTGTGAAAGAAAATAATATAATCAAGTTAGTTGTAGCAGGTGGTTGTACAAAGTACATTCAAGCTCCTGATGTTTCCTGGAATAAACTCTTCAAGCAAAAATGGAAAGAATATTATGACTCCTGGATGGCAGGAGACAGTGACAAGGAGTATACAACGGGCAACAATTTAAAAGCCCCGTCAATTAAGTTGATTGTCAAATGGATTGAAAATGCGTGGGACACAATCTCCGAAGAGACAATCAGAAAATCATTCAAGTTCTGTGCAATTACCACAGCTATTGACGGTAGTGAAGACACGGAAATCACATGTTTCAAAGAAGGGCACTCCTGCCGAGCTGGTTGGCAAATGTTGGTCAATTATAGAGAGAGTGGGAACCAAAACCCAATCATTTTAGAATAGAGGAAAAATGAGCTTGAGCTTGAGAACAACGAAATTGTAGTATCAGAAGATGAACCTGAGCTTGAAATTCATGAAAGTGTTTTATTAGACTGATGATTTTGATATTGATGATGATTAAATTTTATATTAACTGATTCTTGTATTTTTGTTGTATTTTTCAATTTATAATTAAATAAAATGATGGAAATAAAAATGAAATGTGAAACTAAAAATAAGCGCCTCTCTCGAACAGCCGCCTATCTCTAATAAGCGCCTACCCGCCGACCTGATTTGATAAATAAGCGCCTAGGCGGTTAAACGAGAGTTTACGGTAATTATTTAAAATTAATTAATTATGAACTCACTTTAGTCAGTGGCCCCCAAACAAAAATGAAGTCACCGCCATTAAAACTCAGTTCTTTTCCATTTAAAATGTCCACCAATGGGGTGTAGCAACACCTAAAAATAATTTTTATTCAATTTCATTTAATTAAATATTTAATTGTTCATATTGTAAACTTAACCTTGCTTTACAAACAAAATAATTTCCATCTGATTCAATGGCCAGCAGTTCCAGAATCCCCTCCACATTTACTTTTCTAATTTCAATTTCCCGCTCAACTTGACAAACCAAGTTGACATCTGACCCTGTACCAAAACTTGCAACATTTTCTCCTGACCAAGTCAGGTCAAGTGTAGGGTCAGCATAGTCTCCAAGTGGAATCAAAACACGTCCAGTATCTTCCTTCCCTGATTGGTCTGGACAAATTTGTGAAGGTTTTTTCTGTTTGGTGGGGTGTGAAGGGTCAAATTTCATTTTGAGGTCACCCAAACCCTCAAAAGGGTCTTCTTTTTCCGATTCAACTGTCAAACTAGCGCCAGGGTCATTTAGACTGGTTACTTTTATTTCGGGTACGAGTGAGTCTAAAAATATCGGGGTTTGACTTTCAGGGTCATCCTCACTGTCAAGACTCACTTTTGCAAGGTGAGTGGGTTGGGCGCCAAGACCAAAGAAAGTGGAGGGTTTAAATGAGGCAAATGAGCGGGATTTTGATGGGAACGACACGGAGGGGAGACCAAATTGAAATGACTTTCCTTGTGACTCCTCCTCGTTGACCTCACTGGCTTGGTATTTCGTGTCGGTTGTTTTTCGCAAGAGATTTTTTTTACTGGAGAATAATTTTGCGTAGCCTTGAAATCTTTCCATTTTTAATTCCAATTAAGTTTAAATGTTTTTGACTGTTTTCTGAAATCTTAGCAGCGATCTGATCTGGAAATTGACGAAATTTTCGAAGAGTTTGGGCTCTAGAAGGGAAATGATTTGAGCCAGAATGCCAAACTACAAAGAGAAATAATTTGCATTAAATTGGTGCAAATGCGACCATTTTGGCAACCATTTCAATGTCAAGGTTGCAAAAATGAAATAAATAATTCACCCATTTTGCATGTGCCAAATTTTTTTGTGAATTGTTGGGTATACTATACAGCTAAAATATGGACGATACAAAATCTGGAATATTAATTGCATATAGAATGACTTTGTCAATTTAAAGCCACTTGAGATTATCAATTGACCGCATTTTCACTAGGAATTTATCCAGGGATTGTTTCCATGGTTTGACTAAATTTACCGATCAATCTACGGATACAAACTAACAATCTACGTAGATTGAGCCCAATATCCATGTATAAAACTCTCGTGAAAATGCAGTCTAAAGGCAATTAATTTAAATTATTCCAATTATAATTTTGAATTCATCAAGAAATAGAAAGTGGCTAAGTTTCGAATCAAGTAAACTTAAAATTTTTGAAAATGTTTTTTAAATAATAATTAAAATTTTGAATTTAGATCCTGAAACTTAGATTGCTTAAGAAAAATGGGCTGGTTTGTATGATTAGTTTTTGGCTCAATTGGTGGACATTTATGGAGTTGATGCATAAAAAATATTCACGCATGACTTATAAAATAGAGGTCAACTGTTTAGTTACGTAGTTAATTAAATATTTAGGGTATTGTAGTAAACAAGCACCATCAAAAATAATATGTTAAATAAATAATTATTAAAATCATCTCAGGAAAGCATGATTTATTTCCATAAAAATTGTCTCTGCTCAATGCCACTTGAAATTTCCCCCCCCCGCCCCGAAAATGATTGTAAAACATTAAGTCTCACTTTTTGATAGATAATGGTGTCTTTTTTGGTGCAAAATAGAATGGTTGAAAATTGTGAGTCATTATTCTTGACTAAAGAATAATAAAGCATTTTATTTCAAAATAGTCATGAGTAAAAAGTCACATGATAGTTGTAGCCTTTTTTTTGAGCAATTCTGTTTCATCAGTTTAACTAAGAGGGAGGAGGAACATTTACCAAGCAAACAGAGATCAAACTAAGAGAATAGACAATGCCTATCCCTTCGTGTAAGAAAATTTCCGCCAAATGTCTCAAGCAACAAAAAGGTTTCAGGGGCCCGCTTGGCCAATCTAAAAGTGTCAGGGAACCCACATGTACATGCAATAGCATGAGATGCTCGCTTTGAAAAGCAAAGGGTTTCAGGACCCATATGCATATTCAATGGCCTGAGATTGCCTTTAAGGATACAGTGTTAATTCGTCATTCATACGTTTTCTTATCAATTGTTTCTATATTAAGATGAGTAAACATGACGAATTGACCTTTTTAAAAATGTTTTTTTCAACATGCTCATACAATTCATGGTTTGATACCAATCGACAACATACATTTCTGGTTGTCAATTAATTTTTTTATTTAAATGTCAATTTATTTCATTTCAATTTACCGTTAACTTTATCATGCCAAGCTCTAAAAAAGTAAAATGCAGTGCAAATGGTTGCGAAAATAATCGACGAAACTCACCATTGACAACATTCGTATGTTTCCCAAGGAATGAAGAATCAAAAAGGTATTTACAATTAAATAATTAATATTTTAAAATTTTCCCACAAAATAATCATGTTCAAAAAATAATCATATAAAGTGCTATTAATTTTCATGGTACCAAAATTTTTAGGCACGCCAAATGGATGAGAAATATGGAAGTATCAACAGTAACCAAAAACACTCGGCTGTGTGCGGATCATTTTACTGACGACCAATTTGGAACACCAGCCCGGTTAAGATTGAAGAGAGAAGCCGTTCCAACAATTTTAATTGCAACAACAAAAAATATTGCCCCGAATTCAATTCCAGTCATGGTTCATCCAGAGGGTGAAAATGGCAACTCCAGTCTTGGACAAGAAAATGCGGTGCTCTCTCCAAAAAGTCCAGGTCAAGGACGGGCCAATTCAAATATGGTGTCATTACCTGCTCACTTCCCAACTACACCAAATGTGTACACTCCATTAAGAGAATTGCCAAGAAATGTGGCCATATCGTGTACCCCAAAAACAAGGAGAGCACCAAGGAAAGAAAACCGAAAGCCATTAAAAAAATCCATCATTAAAGTAAGGATATTCATTTATTTTTGTCCCGCATTGACTTTCATGACCACCTCTGGGTCCCAACCCTCAAATTTAATTATTTTTGTCCTGTATTGATATCTATGACCAAAAGTGGGTGCCAACCCACAAATTAAATAATGTTTTGTCCTGTATTGACCTCCATGACCAAAAGTGGGTGCCAGTTCACAAATTAATTACTTTTTTGTCCTGTCTTGAGCTCCATGACTACGAGTGGGCCCAACCTACAAGTTTAATTATTTTTTGTCCCGTTTCGACTTTCATGACCACGAGTGGGTCTCAATTGACATTTGATTTCCTGTGTTAATTAAAGTATATCTAAGGTCACCATGGCCTCCTGGATTGAAGTTAATTATTTTATAGGTCACTGTGACCTCCTTAATGAAAGGTCAATTTCCTGGATTGAATTTAATTATTTTACAAGTCACTGTGACCTCCTATATTAAAATTCAATTTTCTTCGATTGTTTAAATATTTCAAGGGTCAATGTGATCTCGCCATGTACGGGTATAAACCCTAGGGTGGAACCGTACCTCTGGCATAATTAAGAAGTGCTACAATCCATCTGAATCCTGGGGAAACCTCGTAGGTCGGATTCGGATCGGTAGTTTAAAACCCAGTGTGGGCGTCATCTACGGGCTAGTAACCCTAGGGTGAAATTCCGTAGCTGTGACATAAATAAGTTACAATAAAAAAATTACATTCTACACTGTCTTCAAAATTTGATTCAATTAATAAATAAATAAAATAAAATAAATTCGATTCAATAAATAAATAAAATAAATTCGATTCAATTAATTAAATAAGAAACAAATAAATAAAATAAAATCGATGCAATTAAAAAATAAATGAAATTCTTATAACACAAGACTCTTGTTTTCCCTTACAAAAAATCTCACAAAAAATGTACCACAATGAAATGACCAAGTGTTTTTTTAAAAAAAATCTACATAATTGCACGTTAAGAATATGACCCTGAAGTCTTGATATATTTGCCTATTTTTAGAACACTGAGTCAAATCCATTTTCGGAATCTAGTCTTTCGCAGCCTTTGGTCACCGGGAAAACTCCAAGTGATGTTTTATCGTCCTCGAGTTCAGGAAATGAAGAATCGTTCACACAATTCATGCTACGAGATGAAGTCATTGGCAATGATTCTGAACCAACTTCTCCCATGGCCCCCACAAAACAAGCCTCTGATCAGCAAAGTTCAAGTCCTCCAGAGCCATCAATGAGCATGGAATTCCTAACAAATTCCTCATCGTCTGTATCTGATTTTAAATTACATTATAAAGCCCCTCGTAAAGAATTACTGGACTCCGAGACCCATAAAATTCAAAATCTCCAGGATCAACTTAGGTACTGGAAAGGGCAGGCTATTCAAAATAAAGGTAAAGCTGATTTAAAATTAATTATTGAAAATTCTACACAATTTACTAATGATATGAAACTATTTTTGAAAATACAAATCGATAGAGCAAAGTCACCCCGTTCTAGTAGAGCTAATTATAATTGTACAGAGCAGGATCAGGCATTGAGATTTTATTTTTCTGTTGGAAGAAAGGGTTATTTAGCCCTTACGAATTTTGGCTTTTTGCTTCCCAGCACCCGAACTATTTGTCGTTGGTTACAGCATATTGTCTTTCGAACTGGTATAAATAGTAAAATTTTAGGCTACTTAAAAAATATATCTTCCAAATGGTCAGCTCAAGAGAAAGATTTCGTTCTGGTTCTGGATGAGATGACACTTAAAGTATCTTGTGAATACGATAAGAGTAGAGACAAATTTATTGGAATTCAAGACCATGGATTAGGAGGAAGGAAACTGGAATTAGCCAATCATGCTCTCGTTTTCATGACTCGAAGAATTTCGACGAACCTTATCTTTCCACTAGCCTTTTACTTTTCCGGTGATGCCACTACAAGTGAGGCTCTAGAAAAACTGCTTTTCAATGTGTGATTGCTGTGGAAGAAATTGGAATCAAGATCCGAGCTTGTGTCTGTGACCAAATTTTTTTCTAATCAAGGCTTGTACAGACATTTGGGTGTCACTGAAGATAAACCATTTATTACCAAGACAGATGGTGAAAAACTCTACTGTCTTTTTGATGTTCCTCATCTGTTCAAAAATATTCGTACAGCATTATTCCACCATGGGATCTCATTTGAGTCAATGGGGCTTACAAAATCAGTTTACTGGCGATATATAGAAGAATTGTACAAACTGGACTCCACAACTGTAGATAGACTTGCTCCCAAGTTGACAGCAGCCCATGTCAATCCCATTGACATGAACAAAATGAGTGTCTTCAGAGCAATGCAAACTATTAGTCGTTCGGTAGCAGCTGCCATAAGAGCTCTGGTAAGAAGACCCCAGCTAGATTTCGATGCCATGGCTTTAGAGACGGCTGAATTCATAAAAAAGTGGATGAAATGTTCGATTTTTTAAATATTAGTCAACTGTATAATAATTGGAAGAGATCCCAAAATAAATAATACGGCTCTCCCTGATTGTATTCATGGTCTAAGGTTGACGTTAGCTGGAATGGGATTACTTTTCAAAGACCTGGAATGTGCGCGATACACCCACGTGTTTACTAGACGCATTCAACAAGACTGCCTTCAACATTACTTTGAATTCATGATGTATCGATGCCGCAACAACAAAAATCCAACCGTCAAGCAATTTGTGGACACTTTCAAACTTTTATTTTTAAGTCGACATGTCAAAATTACTTCTGGAAATACAACTGAATTTGAACAATGCGAAACTTTACTGAATTCCTTTGAGAACGTTTCACTTGTATAGTCGGATTCAATTGAAGACATTCCACAGCAATTGTTGCCTCCAGGGATTGACACCAGCACTTGTAATGAGTTTGAAGAAACAGCATCTTCCAAATCAGACAACTCATTAGAGCCTAGTGGCGACATGCCAAAATTTTGCCACCAACAAATTAAATTTGATCCCTTTGAAAAAGATGCCATGGTTGTTGCTTACATGGCTAACCGGGCAGCCAAAAAAGTAATTGAACGGGCTAAATGTACTCTCTGTCCTGATGAATTGCTGTTTTACCATATGTGATGAAAACATATATTTAACTCCAACCGAAGTTTTGATCGAGGAGAGGCAATGTCCAGGAGTAAATATGATGTCTGGGATTGATTTATCATACGGCCATCTTCTCGAAAATTCTAACTTACCAATTCTTGCTAAATTTTTTCTTTATTTATATTGGGCTTGAAAGAAATTTGTAACAACGAAGGTACAAGGGTTCGGGAAAGAATTCTAAAAAAATTCTTTCCAACGTAGACATAACTGCATGGGTTAAAAAAGTAGATGGTGCTTGTAGAGATCATCGTATTAAAATGTTAGATTATCTCCTCATTAAAACGTTTGCACTCGTAAGAGATATAAGTCAGAAGACAAGAGGTATTAGGTCTTTTAAAGACACAGTAGGTAGCAGACGTAAAGTGTGAAGGATACAATTCAACTAATTTAAGCGGTTTCCCCTATTTTGTTTAAAGAATAAAAGATTTGCAATTTCTGTGAAATTTAAAAAACGAGGTGCTATTTGATTTGTGTTTGAATTAATATAATTATCGCTAAGTAAGTTTTTCGCAAAAATCATTTATTATGTGTACATTTTATTTTTAATTCACAAAATTGGCAAAAAGGGCCTTGAAAATATTTAATTTGTGTCGAAATTCTCATTTAAAATAAAATTAGCAAGGAGGGCCTTGAAAATATTTAATTTCTGTAGAAATTCTCATTTTTAATCAAAGTGGCCAGGGGGCCTTGAAAATCTTTCTTGTAAATACCTTTTCCAAAAAATAGTTGAAAAATGTAATATATATTATAGTATTTTTTGAAAAAAATAATCAAAAATGGTGGTAAAAGTTTTCAAAAACACAACGGTGCAATTATCATATTTTATGTATTGAAAATAATCAAAGTTGGTGCAAGCTAATTTTTATGGTAAAAGAGCGTTACATGATGGTCTGATCTTGTTTTTGAGAAAACTATACGAAAAAAAATATTTTATTTTAGCATTTTAATTATGCTCTGGACATAACGCAGTTCACCAGACTCATTAATTGTCAAATTAGGTGCTTGGAATAAATCTAACTTTTCTGTGTTAAAGATAAAAAACGTTTTTTTAATGGCTGTTTTTTTCATGATGCACACAGCATGTACATAATACATACGTTTGCCTCTTTCTAATTTTTTTATATGCGGCAGCAAAGAGGATTACGCATAGCATCATATGTATTGAAGCATTTGCCATCCCTTCACACTGTGTACATATGTCCCCTCGGACTCCTTTACCCTCCCCTTGCCCCTCCTCTTCTAGCGGAAAAAAATCCTTGCATTGACATTTCTCTGTCCCTCTTCTCTGCCAACCAAATAGTGCTTGAGATGGGTCCATTTTAAATGTAATCACCACCCAACGGATGAGAAGGCCTTTCTTCATCATCGCGTTCGGCGTTACGAGACTCTCGTATTTCATTGGGTAATGGGTACAAAAAATGGCCGTTTTCATCCAATTTAAACAATTTATTTTAATTCATCAATATATTATAGAGCTATCTCATGTCATCTTTAATAAATCCATGAAGGTTTTTAAACTCCAACTTTGAGAGTCCAACCAAAATTAAATAATCTTCATTTGTGAGGCAAGATTTTTCTTCAAAGTCAAGAACATTTTTGACCCCTCTGAGTTTGTCTAGAAGATTGTCAATTAATTTGGTGATCTGCATGGCTGTCATTTTGACTTTATTTTTCGTGGCATTCATCATGTCTAAGGCTTCGTTTGAGAATATTCCTTCTTCTAAATGATGACAGCAAATTCTAAGAAAATCATAAGTTTTTATTTTTTACAATTAATTCAGCATAAATAAATGTCACCATTTGTACCGATTGTTTGGAAGGACGAAAATATTTTTCCTTAAAAGCAAATCCAGTGAGCACATTTTTAACACTCGACCTCTGCTTCCTACTCCTTTGACCCTTTGTGACTGTGACATGCGAAAATTTTGGCGAAAGGCTTGAAATATTTCACCTTCTTGTGGAATTTGATTTTTATTGGTATTTTCTTTACACAAAAAACAAACTTTTTGACTGGAGGGAAAGGATGTAAAATGCAAGTGGGTTTCTTCTCCCTTCAGTTCGGTCATAGTCCCAAAATTACGAGAAGTCCTTTGACCCAATTCAATTGGTGACTTTTGACCCAGACGTGACACTTGACCGTCTTGACTGACTCCCTCATGTTCAAAATATCCATCAATAAAATTATCATTTGAGCCTTGGCTGGAATTAATGGAGAAACCTTGGCTTTCGATTGTTGGCAAATCTTGGTCAAAATTCATTGACAAACTTGGGCTTTGGTTTATGTCATGGCTTCGATCCATATCAAGTGAAAATTCTTGACCACTCAATGATGACCCTTGACTTTCCAATGTTGACCCTTGACTCTCCAATGATGACCCCTGACTCTCCAATGATGACCCTTGACCCTCCATTGATGACCCTCGACCTCTAAGTGACAACCCCTGACAGTCTATTTCTGAGCCTTGACCATCAACTGACAATTTTTGACTACCCGCTGACAATGCCTGGTTTGAGTCTGAATGAATCCGAGGGGAATAGTCCGGGTCAACTATTGGGTCCTGACTATTAAATAATGTAGACGGCTCTGAGCCTTCACTTTCATCATCCCGTTGCTGACCGTGGCTATAAAAAAGAATTGAAGTGAAACTCATCAAAGCCGTCTATAGAAATATATAATTAATTAATTTTAAATCCCACCTTTGAGACATTGACTCTTCATTTCGGGCTTTCTTGGGCTTGCCACCCCTTTTTCCAAGAACGCTCTGAATTTTGGCTACTTGGGCTAAGGGATTTCGAATATGAGAAAATCTAAACACAGCGTCACATTTACTACATAGTATGCCATTATTTTCGATGACAATTCCATGATGGTGACAATAGCGGGAAACTAAAGGAGCCAATGCCTTTTCGGTGACGCTAGTTTTTCTCTGTCGAATAATTCTGTCACAAATGCAAAATCGATGGTACACCATCTGGTACAATAATTTAAAAAAAATAATTATGCAATAATAGGAACCATTTTCATAGTGTTTAATTTAATTGTAGCTCACCTTTGACCTATTGTTGAATTAATTGAGGCACACTCAATGACAATGTGGACCAAGTGGCTCCAAAAATTATTATTGTCATTTACTTGCACTAGTAATTGTGTGGGGATATATGAAAATGCGAAATAAAATGGAGAGTACTGTTTGCCAGTAAAGCAAACAACGCGAAATCCCATGGTGACAGATGAGAAAATGATTTTTTTCTAAATACTTTTTCTGAAATTTTGTGTCAAATGGGGTACATTGGAACGGTTCTCATTTGAGAACGTCTCTGACCCGAAAATTATGGCCTTTCATCTCTGTGGAGTTTCATCTCATGGTTGTGTATTGGGTTCTTTGTAGGGGCTTAAAGCATTTACTTAATGGATAGTGCTCTTTCTCTAACTTTTTATAACCAAATCGCAAGTGACTTTGGAGTCAAATCTAAAATATTTTCTGAAAATGAAAAACGTTCTTACCAAATTCTTCACATTCCTTCTTCTACTACTTTCTAACATAGACAATGTCCACTGTAAAGAATCCACTCAACCAATTGTCCAGGGGAATCTCCCCTTCAAACATCTGGCGGGAATATTCAAAAACGCGGGGGTCGTCTTTCACAGTCAGTGGCAGCTACCCCATGCAGTTCTAAAAGAATTCTACCAACTCAAGACCCCCATCGTGACCTGCTTAAACTATTTCAACTGCTTCCATCCAATAAAAAGTAATCGAACCAACATGACAAAGGTTAGAAGGCACCTAGATGGCTTCACAATCCACCTCTTGTCTGACATCTCCCAAGACGAATACAGTGTAATGCTCCTCAATTTTATGAAAGGCGACCAAAGACGTCACTTAAATATTTTGGAAGATTTTATTATTTTATTTCATGAAACAGGAGAGATCCAAATTGGTCTCAATGTCACCTGTTTTGCCCCCGTCAATATTCTAAGGGCCGTGACAAACTTTAAGGATCTCAAATTAAGTGACTTGTCAATTCTACACATGACAAAAGGGAATAAATCAGTTGCCCAATGGATAAAATTAAATGGTCAATTGACTAACACATCCCTGATTGGTTTAAAATGGACGATGCAAAGTCAATGGAAACAATTTCATCTTGGAGACTTGATCATTTTTGACCTGTCAAAAGAAGACATTGATAAATATTCCCGCTTAGAAAATCAAGTCCTTCATTTTGAATCCATTGCTTTCAAAAATAACTATGAAACTTGGCGCCATCTAAATGTACTGCACCGCCTAAAGACTCCGTTGCAACGTTTCAAGGGAAAGATCGTGGGCGGGTGATTTCAAAATGTCTCAGTTGCTTTAAATTAAACAACCATCAAAATTATGACATTTTTAAGTTTGCTGGTGAAAATGGTTATGCCTAGGACTTGGAGAAATCCCGACAGTTTCCAAATGTCGGAATTCGAGATCGGGATCTGCTCAATCCCGGGATTTCTAAAATTTAAAATAATGCAATGTGGATGCAAACAATTATGGTACAAAT
>JAQIVZ010003785.1:0-12422 GCA_034700945.1 Arrhopalites spinosus
ATCTGTATTTAAAAAGCAAAGTTGTGTCTAAGAATATGAAAGCTAAAGTCAAATTAAAATTAGAATAATTAAATGTTTCGGAGAAAAGTATACATGATATAAACGATTCGGTAAAAATAATAATTAACTTGTAACATTTATAAATGAAAAAAAATGATTGTCTTATTTAAATTTGTTTTGGTTGAATAAATAGTCCTGAAGAGGGGGGTCAAAGTGCCCTTGAAAGCTCGACGTAATTAAAAAGTCATGCAGTCCACTAATTTAATCACTTTTGTTAAATCTTTAGAGATGAGAAAAGTCCCATATAACAACCGTAAAAATACAAAATAAGTTAAAATAACAAGCATTACGGTCTTCACAATGACGACGGTGGGGTGCAGAGATGCCAAGATTGTCAAGCCAAAAACGAATATGGACAAATTTGTCGGGAGTCTCTGTGCTATAACGTAATCTTTATTTATATCTACAGATTAGTACCTAATGAAATCGTTTAACATCTCAAATTTTAAACTCTTTAACTATTTTCGTTGTAGTAATATTTTTATTTATCAGCTGGGTCTTCACAATCCCCCTTCCAGTGCCCGTCATTGTGAGCAATTTTAATTATTTTTATCATCGAGAGACAGCTGCTCAACAACAAAGTGTGGGGGTAGTGGAGGGGGTCAATCTGGAGGAAGTGGCCATGTGTCCTTCCTGGGGACTATACGACGAATAAATTTTCGAGTGGACGTGGAACTGGGGACCATCCAGAGTTTGTTGGATCTGATTCTTCGTTTGACGGATTGAAGAAAAATTAAACTTTTCTACATGAGTCCTATCCGTGAGATGAATTTCATCGAGACTAAACGGCGTCAAAGTAAAAGAAATAAATCGGAAGACGGTGAAACTAAAACAAAATTCAGTTGTGTTTTGTATTTCAAGAGATTAATTTAATTACAAATATTCACTTTCCTTCATAAATACGCTTTCATCCAAAAAAAAGAGTCTTCAATTTGACTGCAATTTATGTAGTTAAACTAAGTAGCTGTTGCGTTAAAGGCTCAATAAAATTGTGTACTTTGGGTCATTGAAATAGGGAGAGAGAGAGAGAGAAGCAGAAAGTCCACGACATGCTTTCATTGCTCAAATTAAATTAAATTCCAATTACAGCCATGTACAGGGTCCCACATAACCTCTTGCTCCCTCCTACAGCCTAAACTACAAGCATCAGAAAAAATCCCAAATTATATCTTTATAGAGCTTTTAAGTTTTAATTCTACATCTAGCCCCCTACTCTCAGTGACCCAGGTCAAAAGGTGTTGACGTAAGCAAATTTTCAAAAAGGCAAAGATCTCTCCACTGTGGGTGTGGCGAGTCCGTGAAAGGGACAGATGTTTTCAATAAGGGACTGCGCCACTTTTGGCCTTCATATTATAAGGGGACAAAGACTTTGTAGCCTTCCTTGCACTTTTTCATGAAAACAATTTTTTCTGTCTGTCGCAAGGATTTCAAGGAATTGTGAGTTCAAAGCAATGGCCCCTTTAACTCTGCGGCACTGAAACTTTTTTTTTCTTTTTGCCTAAATAAATTAAGAAATTTTCATTGTCCAACACCCCAAATTCATTCTTGCCTTTGCTGAAGAAAATTAATCCATCAAATATTTTTCGGAGCAGCATTTCCACAAGTTTCTATTAAATCACACAATTCCATTTAAAACAAATTATGAATACCCGTTGACAAATTAATTACAATCATATTTTTAATCACCATTATTATTTAATGAAATGTTTTTGGTGATAATGGAAAAGTTTGTCAAAGAATGACTTGAGGCTACACAAACTGTGGAAAAAGAATAGAAAAAAATTATCAAAATTATTCCGTTTGTTCTCCATCTGACCCAAAATTATAAATAGGCAAATGTGAAACTATGTAAACAATTGACCTGGTGGCTTGATTCAATAAAATAATTATGCAAGGATTATATTCGACTGGATTAAAATTATTTTATTTATTTTGGGTCTTAAGAAAGAGCTCGAATGGTACACTAATCAACGAATTAAATTGCCTAGAGAAAAATGATGGAGAGAGGGGTGAGGGTGAGGGAGGGCAATTGATGGGAATTTAAATGCCCCGCCAACTCTCCCTCTTTCTTCGTACTAAATTGACAATTTGCGAGTTTACAATTGAACTTTTTCTTTTTGTCTGGCTTTGGGTCATGATTGGACTTACTTTTACTCTTCAGATGACCCAGTCCATTTTTCCCCTGGTGCATGTGCGTCCTTTTCCTATTTTGTTTCTTTTCGTGTGTCTTGGCGTGATTTTGAAGTTGTGCCGAACTGTAGGCAGTGTCATAAGGGCACAAAGGGCATTGAAATGGTTTCTATCCCGTATGCTTTGCAATGTGGAACCTTAAATATTCTCGAGTAGGCCCTCGATAGGGACAAAATGAACAATAAAATGAAGTCTCCCCACTATGAATCTTGAGATGGTTCTTGAAATTGCAAGAATATTTTGTTTTAAAGGGACACTGACTGCAAGCAAAAGGCTTCTCTTGAGAATGAGACTTGAGATGACTTTGTAATGTTGCGTTTGTCTTCCCTGCATAGGGACAGAGATGACACTTGAAATTCCTCTCAATTCTGTGAACGCTGGTCATGTGTTTCTTGATGTTTCCAGTGTGCTTAGACCGATAGAGACAAAGGGTACAAGAAAAAGGCCTGACCTTCTCGTGAATTCTCATGTGTGACACTAAACTAAATTTGTGTCCACATTTGTAGTCACAAGTTGAGCAGGAGAAATTTTTTTCTTTTGTGTGGACCACCTCATGCAGTTTCAAATTCCTGCTGGAAGTGGCAGAGTAGTCACAACTCGGGTATTGACATTTGTACGGGCGTTCTCCCGTGTGCTTCCTAAAGTGACGAACAAGATTACTGTTCGTGGTGCAAGAATAGTCACAGAGACGACACTGAAACGGCTTCCCTCCCGTGTGGGTTCCCATGTGACCTAAGAGAGCGGACTTGTGGGTAAATTTATTGTGGCAGATTTTACACTCATGAGGCTTCTCTCCCGTATGAGTCCTCATGTGGAGAGTCAAACTATGCTTTTGGATAGTGGCATACGGACAATTGAGAAAGGAGCATTTGTGGGGTTTGACGCCACTGTGAATTTTCATGTGTCTCGTGAAGTTGCTCAGTTGTTTTGATCTGTGGGGGGCAGAGAGTACGCTTAAGTGGTCGATGATCAGAGTAAATAGTTTGCATATCAACTTTGATGTAATGCTTTCTGTTGGATTTAAAAAAAGTTCGAGATAATTAAATAACTTGACACTTGACATCTTTCTCACATTTGAGGGTCAAAGAGTGTAAATTGAATGGCCAGCAGTTGTAGAATAATTGTCAAAAAAAAATAAATCAATAATTCATTAATTATAAACATTTTTAAAAAAATACAAAAATACATTTGTATACACACAAAAATTTTCCCCTCATTTCTACTATTCGTCTTTCCATGGACAAGAATAGTATTTAATTGATAGTTTTAAACCTCCTGGGTGATGATGAGATGATTAAAATTAAAACTCATAATAATTATAATAATTGCTGTCTCAAATGACTTACAAAATTAGATATAAGAGATCAATTCCAAGAGGTCAAGGTCAACCAGCCCTTTCTCTTGAAAACACACTTGTCCCTTAAATTAATAGACAATAGTCAATTGACATTCTCAGTCAATTTTATTACAATTAAATATAACCACGGTGAGGACTTACTGTCAGTAGTTGACAAATATTTCCCAGCAAAGGTTTCCATTCAATTAAGTTTAATTAAAAATAAAATCAAGGGTCTGGTTAAATCAAAAGACGTTCCCAGAGCGGGAATGTCCTTCTTACCGGCCAAAGAGAAGGGCATAAATTTATGTGACCAGCTAAATAATAGGTCGGGCAGCTAAATGGTAGATTTGCCAGCAAAATAATAATTCGAGAGGCTAAACGGTAGAATGGCCAGCTAAATGGTAGAAGTGCCAGCTAAATGGTAGAATTAGTATCTAAATTTAAAACCGTAAAATAGAACCAAAATTAAATTTTAAAAAATAGAGACAACGACATTAGGATTACTGGGATCCTATGTAACAACAACTCAAGAACATATTATTTACAATTCATTTAAGGTAAAAGTAATTGTATTCTATAAATTGGACAAACTGATTTTATGATCAAAAGAAAAGAGAAGTTTTATTATTCATTGGAACTATCAATTGGCTGGGAAACTAAGGCGAATGCTCACATTATACTTCATCTGGAGCAGGAAAAGAATGAATTGTAAAATATGTATTTTAAAAAATATTTGACTACTTGTTGAAGGGACATGCAGAGAGAGACCTGCATTTGAAGAATTTGCGTCCAGTGGTGTACGATTTCTTACTCGCACACTACTATCTACTCACTCTATTTATCTTAATTTTAGCTGCTCAAATTATTTTTTAGCTGCTTAATTTATTTTTTGGCTACTCAATTTATTTTTTAGCTGCTTAATTTATTTTTTAGCTGCTTAATTTATTTTTTAGCTGCTTAACTTATTTTTTAGCTGGTCAATGTGCTATTAAGCTGGCAGAACCTACCGTTTAGCCGGGCCCATCTACTCATTAGCCTAAAAAATCATCTTTTTAGCTGGCTCCATTCTATCGTTTAGCTGGCACCTAAATTCACAGCCAAAGAGAAGAGTAAGGAAGAGGAACGATTGAGAAATAAAGGGTGGAGAAAGGGGCCTTTTCCTAAGGGACGGCGTCCTTGAAACTTGAACTTTACCTCAGGTGATCTCAGGCAGAGAATATATTACTCTGTGTACCTCAGGGAGAAAGAAAAGAGCATCCTTTTTTCTCTGACTTTACCTGAACTTTACTATCCCTCCGTATCTTCCCACCTTACGCTTACGTTCTTGAAATAATTGTGTACTTTGTCAATTCCAAAAAAATGGCTAAATCTCGTGAAATAAATAAATGATAATTTTTATTTTTTTTAGCCTCTGTGTTTTGTTCCTAAACTGTAAGATCTTGACATAATAAAAAATGAAGTCGCTTAAAATTTTTCCATTTTTTAATTGTCTCCCTCATTATGTAAAATCTTTTATTAAAAGATTTCATCTCAATTTGTACATCTTGATGAATTAAAAGTTTTTAAAAATATTTATTCTTTTTAATTATGAGTTTTTTACAAATAAGTTTACAGTAACAAAAAGTTTAATAATATAAAAAATAATATTTTTAACAAAGCTTGATTAAATTCCCTCATTAAAAAATTTGACAATTTAACAAAAGTCTCTCGCGTTTTTTGACCATGAAAATATTTCTAGTTTTTTAAGTCAAAACATTTTCAAACTTGCGGACATCTTCACTTAAATTTTAATTAAAAGTAAGTCATCACAACAAGTATAATAACTTTGTTTAAATTAATTTAATAATTAAATTAATAAGTAAGTAATTAAATTTTAATTACTATTTGAATCGTCATTTATTATAAAAGTAAGTTTACTTTTAAGAAAAATAAAATGTTTACAGGAATTGTAGGTACAGTTCGAGGTGGGCTCTGATTCTATCGGTGGAGAAAGGCACTCAAAGTCTAGTTCATCTTCTCTACTCATCGTGGAGTCAAGTGGAGTCTTTGTCTCTACTTACAAACTCCATCAACTTTACATTTCCATTAATATTAATTAATTTGACTTGCTAAATCTCAGTTAAAATATGAATTATATTTTTATTGGTGAACATTTAATTTGTTTTAGCTCGACGCCACTCATAGCGTTTCAGCTCATTTTTATCGTCAAACAATGGTGTCTTTGACTAGTTTATATTTCAAAGTATAGACTTTTTGTAAAACTTTAATTACCTAGTCTAGACGTTAAGTTACAATCAAGCCAATTTAATTACAATTACATTGTTAACCACCTTTAATTTAATAGATAAATTTTTGATGGAATGTAAACCTTAAACCAACAAAGGGACACTTGAGGTTACACAAACTCTACAGAAAAAATAGAACAATGTAGTTAAAATTATTTCATTTGCTCTCCAAATGGTCCAAAATTATAAATAAGCAGGTCAGCAAATCTCAAATTATGTAAACAGTCAACCTGGTCAATGGAATAATTATGTAAGGAACGATTTGACTGAATAAAAATGTTATTATTTATTAAAATGGCTAGAGGTGCGCAATTTAAAATCTTGGTAATTTTACACATACACAGAATTGCAATAAACAATAAATTTATTGCATGCTTCTGTATGCTTTAAATATTTTCCATGTGAGTGAATAAATTGTTAACTGTAATTGAACATTTTCAAGCAGTTTTGCTCGTACTTTACAAACTGAAAATAAATTTTTTGATGAAATTAAACGAATAAAAGTTTTGCATTCCATACAATAATCATTGTTGTGAAGTCCGTGATATAATTGCAGTGAAGTAATACATTTAAATTTAATTAAATCTGTGTCTTTGGGTGGAGAAATGTTAAAATAAATGCTGAATTAATTTTAAAGTGAGACTTTGACGCCGTTCCATTTTCTCACTCCCTCATAAAGATCACAACATCGAAAAATCCATGTGTGATCCTGTAGTCTTATCTTTCGTTGTTTGTCCATGGAGGATTCTTTCCTTTGGTTAAATTGATTTAATTTTGAAATAATAATGGATCAAAAACAAAGAACATTATTTAATTAAATTCATGTAGCCAAAGATTTTTACAAGAATTTTTTCTTAAAACCAACAACAAATCTTTAAATTGTCAAGAGGAATTCAAAGTGAATAGCTTACAAAATGATAATAATTGTAATATTAATCATGTGATTACAATTGTATTTATTTAAATTATTTCTAGAGACGGGTGAGGAGAATGAGGGGGAATTTATGGGAATTTAAATGACTCGCCCATTCTGCCTCCTCCCCCGTCCTGAATTTACAATCAAATACTTTACAATTAAAAATTGTTCCACGTGACCTCAGGCATCTCTTTAAATTGTCCTTGACATCTTGACCATTTAATTGACTTGCATTCTTCTTCTTTTTAATCTTGCTAACTCTTTTTTTGTGTATCTGGATGTGGTTCTTCAAGACTGTTGAACTTTGGGCAGTGGCAAAAGGACACAAATGGCATTTGTAGGGCTTCTCCCCAGTATGCTTTGAAGTGTGGACCCTCAATTTTTGGCTAGTGGAACCTCGATAGTCACAAAATGAGCAAGAAAATGGAGTCTCTCCACTATGAATTTTGAGATGGCCCTTCAAATTTCTGGAATGTTTAGTTTTGTAGGGGCACTGGCTACAAGCGAAGGGCTTCTCTTGAGAATGAATCTGGAGATGCTGACGTAAATACTTTTTTGTCTTGGCTGCATAGGGACAGAGATGACACTTGAAATTTCTCTCGTTTGAGTGGACGTTGGTCATGTGTTGTTTGATTGCGACACGGTGTTTAGACCGAAAGGGACAAAGGGTACAGGAAAAAGGTTTGACCTTCTCGTGAATTCTCATGTGGGCCACTAAATTAGATTTCTGTCCGAATGTGTGGTGGCAAGTTGGGCAAAAGAGTTTCTTTTCTTTTGTGTGGACCACCTCGTGAAATTTCAAACTCCCGTGGTTGGTGGCAGAGTAGTCGCAACCCGGGTATTGGCATTTGTACGGGCGTTCTCCCGTGTGCCTCCTGAAGTGACTGACAAGATTGCTGTTTGTGGTACAAGAAAAGGTACAGAGACGACACTGAAACGGCTTTTCACCCGTGTGGGTTCTCACGTGACGTACGAGAGCGGACTTGTGGGTAAATTTATTGTGACAGAGTTGACATTCATGAGACTTCTCCCCCGCATGAGTCCTCCTGTAAGAGGTCAAATTCTGTTTATTAGAAGTTGTATAAGGGCAATCGGGAAAGGGGCATTTGTAGGGTTTGAGTCGACTCATCTTCATGTGATTTTTGAGATATCTCTTTTGTTTTGTTTTAAAGGGGCACAGGGCACATTTAAAGGGTCGTTGGTCCAAGTGGGCATTTTTCATGTGAACTTTGACTGAATGCTTTGTATTACTTTTGTAGTGAAATTGAGCACAATTAAATAACTTGGCATTTTTATGATAAATATTTTATCATCCTTCTTGGTCAGAAGAGTGAAAATCGGACTGGGGATGGTGGTGGCCATTTTCTAGAGAAATTGTAAGAGAAGAATAATTAAAAATATTGTCTTTATTCAAAATGAACTTTCCAGGGGATCACAAATTATTTAAAGCTGTCTCAATACAAAACAACTTTAAATTTTTAATTTTAATAATTAATCAAGTTTTTACTACCTAAGTCTTTTGCTCCATCAAAATTAGATAATCAGATCAACTTTTGGGAATCATGTCAATCATCCACTTTTTTTGTTTTTTGGCACACATTTGATCCTGAATATACAAATTTTAATAATTTCACATTTTCGGCTAAATGATATTGCAATTAAATACAATCACCATGGACAGTTAAATGTGGGGCAATTATGTTGGTAAGTTGAGAAATATTTCAGTTTATCAAGGGGAGCTTC
Source organism: Arrhopalites spinosus (assembly GCA_034700945.1). Taxonomy (NCBI): domain Eukaryota; kingdom Metazoa; phylum Arthropoda; class Collembola; order Symphypleona; family Arrhopalitidae; genus Arrhopalites; species Arrhopalites spinosus. The sequence continues at coordinate 8,534 of JAQIVZ010003785.1, forward strand.
CCAATCAACTAAATTTAATTAAGATTAAAATCAACGTCTGAATAACTAGAAAAAATTCCTGAGAGCGGGAATATTCCTCTCACAAGGGAGAGACAAGAATGAGAAAGAGAGACGCTTTGTGACAAGGGCCCTCCAATACGGACGGTCCCGGAAGGGACAGATGTTTTTTAAAAAAACACCGTTCCTGGCTTTCATCTCTTTGTACGCTTCCTTGCTCTTTTTTAGCCATTTCCGTCATATCAAAACCATGATATGAATGAGGGGGGTTTAGCCCCGCCCATACCGTCAAACTTCGTACAGAATACACACTCTATTAATTTAAATTAAATTTAAATATAATTGTCGTCAACTTCCCTAAAATATTTTGACATGTAAATAACCAGAATTTCTAGGGCTTTCAGAATTTGTTACTCTCATGTCATTTGGAGGGGATGAAGGTCATGGAAAATGACCCCAAAGTTGATATAATTGAAATTTTGAGTAAAAATATTTAAAAGTCAATGGCCAGGTTGACCTCATGTCAACTTCCCTAAAATGTCTTGACAGTTTAAGAACCAGAATTTAAAGGGCTTTCAGAATATGTCACTTTTATGTCATTCCGAGTTGCGGAAGGTCATGTCAAATGGGACCGTTTACATGCAATTCTCAGTCGCTTACTTTGCCTTGGTCCTTTGACTATTAAATATTTTTACCCAAAATTTCAATTATATCAACTTTGGTGTCAATTTAGATGACCTTCATCCCCTCCGAATGACATGAGAGTTGCATAATTGGAAAGCCCTTGAAATTCCGGTTCTTAAACTGTCAAGACATTTTAGGGAAGTTGACATGAGGTCAACCTGGCCATTGACTTTTAAATATTTTTACTCAAAATTTCAATTATATCAACTTTGGGGTCATTTTCCATGACCTTCATCCCCTCCAAATGACATGAGAGTAACAAATTCTGAAAGCCCTAGAAATTCTGGTTATTTACATGTCAAAATATTTTAGGGAAGTTGACGACAATTATATTTAAATTTAATTTAAATTAATAGAGTGTGTATTCTGTACGAAGTTTGACGGTATGGGCGGGGCTAAACCCCCCTCATTCATATCATGGTTTTGATATGACGGAAATTTTTCAGCCCCTCGCAAGGATTTCAAGGGATTGTGAGTTCTAAAAAGCTGTGGTCCCTTTTAACTCTGCGGCACTGAAACTTTTTTTTCCCTTTGTTTCTGGCTAAATAAATTAAAAAATGTTGTATTGTCTCATACTCCAAATTCATCCTTGCCTTTGCTACAAAAATAAATAAATCTAATATTTTTGTGAACACTTCATTTCCATAATTAAACCACACAATTTATAGTTAATTATTAAAGCCCACTCACAAATTAATTGCAATCACATTGTCTAAAATTATTACAATTGACTCCAATCTGAACTGGCATTTCGCTGTCTTGCAATCAAAATGACCCATGTGCAATGTTTAAGGTATAGCACATGGGTCATCTTGCTTGCAAGCTAGCGATTTTATTTATCTTTCACTCTTGAACTCACAAAATGTCCAAGAAAAAGTGAGTCGGCGTCAAACTCATGTATCGAGCAAAAAATTAGAATTTTAAAATTAACTCGAAAGAAAATGATTTTTTGAAAAAATAAACAAAAAATTTTAAACTCGAGTGGCCCTTCTTGTGAATGGGTTTAAGATGAAATGGTAAAATGTCAAAATTATTATCCATGTAGCCAACAATCACAAAAGTGCACTAAATTAATTAAGTCTTATGTAATGTTGACTAACATGATTCGATTTAATAAAATAATGTAAAGGAGCAATTTGGGAGGATTAAAATGACATTTATTAACCACATTTAAAAATTGTAATACAGAAAGTAACAAATTATAATTGAATCAATTTACCTACATAAAAATGATGGTGAGGGGGGTGGGGATGAGGAAGGGTAACTTATGAGAACTTAAATGCCCCGCCAACTCTCCCTCTTTCTTCGTACTAAATTGACAATTTGCGAGTTTACAATTGAGCTTTTTCTTTTTGTCTGGCTTTGGGTCATGATTGGACTTACTTTTACTCTTCAGATGACCCAGTCCATTTTTTCCCTGGTGCACGTGAATCCTATTCCTATTTTGTGTCTTTACGTGTGTCTTGATATGTTTTTGAAGTAGTGCCGAACTGTGGGCAGTGGCATAAGGGCACAAATGGCATTGAAATGGTTTCTCCCCCGTATGCTTTGCAATGTGAAGCCTTAAATATTCTTGAGTGGGCCCTTGATAGTCACACAATGAACAAAAAAATGGTTTTTCTGCACTATGAGTCCTCCAGTGATTCTTCAAATATCCGAATTGTGCCGTTTTGTAGGGACATTGGCTGCAAGCGAAGGGCTTCTCTTGAGAATGAATCTTGAGATGCTTTTCTAATTTTGAGTTTGTATTCCCTTTGTACGGACAAAGACGACACTTGAAATTCCTCTCCTTTAAATGGTGGGCCATATGGTTGTTGATGGCTGAACGATGTCTAGCACGATAGGGGCAAAGGGTACAGGAAAAGGGCTTGACCTTCTCGTGAACTTTCATGTGTGACACTAAACTGTATTTCAGTCCACATTTGTGGTCACAAGTTGGGCAGGAGAAATTCTTTTGTTTTGTGTAGACCAACGGATATTGACATTTGTACGGCCGTTCTCCCGTGTGCCTCCTAAAGTGACGGACAAGCTCACTACTCGTGGTAGAAGAATAGTTGCAAAGACGACACTGAAAGGGCTTCTTCCCTATATGGAGCCTCCCGTGATACCTGAGTTGTGACACAAGGGCAAATTTCTTGTGACAGAGTTGACACTCATGAGGCTTCTCCCCTGTGTGCGTCATCATATGACGAGTCAAACTATCTTTATAGGCAGTAGCATAAGGACAATTGGGATGGGGGCATTTGTGGGGTTTGAGACCACTGTGCATCTTCATGTGCACCTTGAGATTGCCATTTCTTTTTGCTTTGTAAGGGCAGAGGGTACGCTAGAAGGGTCGATGATTTGAGTGAACTGTTGACATGGAAGCTTTGACAAAAGTCTGTACTTTATTTTGTATTACATATTTCTCAACACTTTTTGTAGAAAGAATTGGATCCATTTTTATGTCAAATTTGACGAAATACTTTCTCTTGAATTTGAAGAAACATTTGAGATAAATAACTTGACATTTTTCACATTTTGTGGTCAAAAGAGTGGGAATTGAACTGCCCCAGGTGGTGGCTTTTGTCTAAAATAATGATAAATAAATAATTAAAAATATTGTATTCATGCAAACAACATTTTTCAAAGATTTCTACTACCCACGCCTTTTTATGGGCAAGCATATAATTTAATTGATAGTTTTAAACCTGCTGGGCGATGATGAGATTAGTAAAATTAAAATTCACAATAATTAATAATAATTGCTGTCCCAACTGACTTACAAAAGTAGATATACGAGATCAATTCCAAGAGGTCAAGGTCACCCAGCCCCTTCTCTTGAATACACACTTGTCCCTTAAATTAATAGACAATAGTCAGTTAGCATTCCCAGTCAATTTTATTACAACTACATATAACTATGGCGAGGACTTACTTCCAGTAGTTGACAAATATTTCCCAGCAAAGCTTCCCAGTCAACTAAATTTAAAAATAAAATCAAAGTCTGGATAAATAAAAAAAATTCCCAGAGCTGGAATGTCCTTCTCGCAGGCCAGAGAGAAGAAGGAAGATCGACGCTTCAAGTGAAATAGAGACGAAAGGGACGGATCTTTTTCTTTCTAATACCGGCTTTATAGTATACTTTTTTTGTCACTTTCGTTTCGTTTTCTTTTTCGTTTCATTTCACGATTATGCGAAAGATTTTATAGTGTCTCTAACAAAAAAT
>JAQIVZ010003786.1:0-12421 GCA_034700945.1 Arrhopalites spinosus
TGCTAAAAAGACCCGGTCAAAAATAATTGATTTTGACTATCAAAATACTAGTGATCGGATATACAGCCTGATCGGATGTGAGCATGTTCTCCCTACATTTAAAGGTAAATTTTACAAATTAATTAAAATTTAATTAATTTTATTATTAAATTTTTAAATTGTTTTACCAGCCTATGACCTTCCAGCAATTCAACAACTCGATTTCCTCCTCCGGACGTCCCAAATTTTGACCAGTGACAAAAGTAAAAGGAATGAATTTTTGGCGGGAATTCAAATTTTGTTGTGAAGAAATGGAGACAAATAATTGTCTCACAATTTCATAAAATTTTAATCATTTTCAAACAAATATTACAAATTCCATTTCGGGACACTTTTCCATAATTTCTTTTAAAATGAAAATTGATGTCAAATGATATTGTTTAAATTTAAGGCTAGATAATAATGCATTGTTTTTTGAAATGTTCAATTAAATTTTATTTTGAATTTGGATCCTCTAAAACATTTACCGCGGCATTGCCTCTGTCGGCCACGTGATATTGTGTGATGTCATCATTGGGGCCCATGGCCCAAAGGAACCAAGTGTTGCGTGCCTAGAGAATAAAAGAATAATTTTTTTAAAAAAATATTTTGTAAATTATTTGACCCTTTGACCTCACCTCCAATTGAAAATCCTGAGCGTCTCCTGTGTCAAACTTCCTATAAAATCGTAGTCTTGTGGTGCCATTTTCTTCATTGGCACTAATCAAAAAATAATCTTGGACCGTGTCCTCACGAGGGCGCCCAGGGCCGTCAGCGTGACGATCCTGACAAGTAGAGAAACGAAAAAAAAAATATGAAAAATGAGTGGGAACAATTAAAATTTAAAATCGTTACACTTACAGAAAAGTAGATGGTTCCATTGTCGGTAACTCCGCCCATGATCATGTCTGATTGGAACATATTGGCCTGGTCACTAAATCCAAGCCCAACCCACCCAGTGGCTGCTGCAGTGACCTCAAAAATGATGGTACTGTTGCCATTGTAGACCTCCCATGTGACCTTCATTTTTTCCCCAAGGGTCATACTATTCACAAAGTCTCTTTCAGGATTCTTTTCCAGTCTAAATGACTTTCCTTGACATGACCCAAAAAAGAGGAGAATGACCACAATTATTTTCATTTTATTTTTTTAAATATTTCGGATAATTTGAGGATTTAACTTTGCAAGTTAATTGAACGAAATTTTGATTGTCAATGAAAATAAAAAATGATTAAAGGGGTTAAGTATTTGGAGATTAGAAAATGTGGGTCAATTTTTATCAGTAATTAATTAAAATGGAGGGGAAGAGATTTGAGTTTTTTTGTCAAATCAGACCAAATTTTTAATTGACAATTAACTTGATAAAATATTTTGTGGTGTTGTGAGAGATAATAAAATAATTAAAACTGGTTCGATTTTCTAAAGAAAAAAAAATTTGGCAAAGGACATGGCTGGCATAACATGGGGATTTTGCTCTCTGTTATTTTCAGCTGAAATTTAGCAGGTAGATTGCTGAGACCCTCCTGATGAAAAAATAAGGGGGTCACTTTTTCTTTGAATGACTTCCTTTGACCTCCACAGGTCAATATGTGCTCGGTATGTACGTTATGGCCAAAAAACTTGGTTGTCGTACAAAAATTCTGAAACTTGGCAAAAAGGCTCTCCTTGACCTCGTCATTAAAGTTTGTATTCTGATCATATCATAATTCTCATTTGCTTGACCTCCAGAGGTCAAAATGACTTGTTTTAGGTCACCGCTTGACCTGGGCATCCTGTTCATCCTAAAATTCTGAAAAAATTCACCTACACGCAAAGTAGGATGCTCTACAAAACTACCTTTTTACATTTTTGAAATTCTTCTTTTTTTGACCTTTCCTGAGGTCATTTTGACTTCGACTTTGGACTGGGGTCACGGAAATCAATATTTCAAAAAGGTGACCCGACGTTTCACCTTTTCCATTTCACCTTCGACATTTCACCTTCCGTCAATTCACCTTCCACCCATTTCACCTCTTGACATTTCACCTTCCGACGTTTCACCTTCCCAAAATTGTTCAAGTCTCTTAAAAAGGCAGTAACCCTTCTGTTCATTGCCACCAATTGACCAATATCAAAGACTGTGTCAATGGAACATAAAAAACTATGATTTCTAGTGGGATGGTCCATAAAAACAATTTTCCTTTATCCGTTCAGTCATTTTGGTCGCAGTTAGTGCTCGAACTACCTCGGTCATCAGTTTTTACCGGGTTTTACCTAACCTAATTGAAATAATCCCATCACACAAATGGGTCTTCCCACTCAGAACAGTCTACTTCTATCCTAAAGAAGTCATCTTTGATATTGGTCAAGTGGTGGCAATGAACAGAATGGTCACTGCCATTTTAAGGGACTTTAAAAATTTTGGGAAGGTGAAACGTCGGAAGGTGAAATGTCAAAAGGTGAAATGTCGAAGGTGAAACGTCGTGGAGCCTTCAAAAAAGTGTATTGACAGTTTAAAAATAGGACGATTTGTTGATATAGCTCAGGTCATACAAGGTCAATCGAAGAAATTCTACCTGTGCCAGCTAAAAAAGACACTAAGATGGGACAACCGAAACCCAAATTTTAAAAGGTCAACTGACCAATTCATGATGTTGGCTGTCAACTTGACGTTCAGTCTCCACTGCCAAGTTGGCAGCCCGGCTGCTAACTTGACGCCCATGAAATTTTTTTATTTTGCATAAAGATTCTTGCCTCGCTCAAGGCCTTTGAGTCAAAATGAATTTGCCCTCATTTAGACTTTGGACTCTCTACGACGTGGAAGTACAATGGTTTTTAGTTTCAAATTAAATTAGCATTGAATTACAATCCATCCTGCCGTTAAAATTATTTTAGGGTCACATTCTCATCCTCAATAAAAACGACTATTGTGACCAACACAATGCTTTGGTACGGGAGAGAGAAATTCTTCACAAAGGACAAATTCAAATATTTTTAGGAATACTTTTACACACTTGCAAAATTTAGAAACATTAGACATTTATTTCTCAGAATCACAAAGTGTAACTTACAATTACAACAAATAAATTTTAAAGTTAGTTAGCTGGACACTACATTTTATCCTCCCTATTAATTCAATTAGGTAAGTTTTCATTTGTAATTATCTAAATTTTTGTAAAAAAAAAAAATTCAAGTGTAAGAATTTTGAAAAGAAGAGATTTGAAGGAATTTAATTGAAAATATTTTTAGGACAAATTCCATTAAATTATTTAAATATTCCACCCCTTTGCCGCCGGATCAAGAGCCGCCCGCCACATGAAGCATTTAATTGTGATAGAAATGCTGGTTATTTAGAAATTTTGTCACCAGCCAAAATTGAAGTGGGCCTCACTGACTTTGATGAGGGTAAGGGTATTTCATTTGTCACTATTTAAAGTCGTTAATTTATCTACATATTTAAATGACAAAATAAATACAACTATTTTAATAATACAATTATTTTTTTCTTTATCCTTCCCCTATACAGGAAATCACACGGCCATGACCTCTCTCAATGACGACGCTGATGATGACGATGACCTAAAGACAATGGAGATTTGAATTTTCCAAAAAAAGATACTCGTATAATTCAATGTGGTGAGTCCTTGTAATTTTTAACATAATCCACCTACAATTCCAATTTAAATTAATTTAATTAATACTTGAAATATTTAAAAGGTTAGAATTTTAAGGATCCAAAAATATGACTAAAACACACACTGTGAGGACGAGAAACTCAAGTGAGATTTTTTTAATATGATTTCAAACAAATTACTACTTTAGTTGAATTTAATAATCAAATTATTTTTTTATTTCTTAAAGGTATAATCAACTAACAAGGGACTCTAATGGAAGAACAAAATTTAGAAAAAGTCAGTTGGTTAATATTATTCAAATTTCCAAAAAAAACCACATTGATTTTAAATGAAAATTATTCCAATCAAATCTCATAGCTAATAAGTACAATTAAGTAGTTAATATATTGTTATAAGTAATACATTTTGTATTAAGTCTGGGACCTAAATTATATTAAGATTTTTAATTTTTTAAGTAGCCTTTAATTCATTTAGACCACGTCGGCTCCGTGACTCATTTTGTGGTGAACAGAGCCACAAATCAGCGTATGAAACCAGTACGCAAATTTTGGTTAAAAAGACCATACTGTTACAGTATAAAATGAAACTGAAACCATTTTAGCTGTAAATGAAATGTACGTGCCACGTGGTTTACAGTTTTGACGATTGTGGTCAAAGGTGAAGACTATTGAACTAGTTAATTATTTATAATACAAGGTAAATAGTTATTAGAATCCCTCTAATTGGGAGTTCGCTGATGGTGGTCAATAATACCATCTTAAATCTTTGGTCGTGTTTGGAGCAAACTGCCATCTCTGGATTTTCTCACTATTTACACTTATAATTATTTGTGAAAAATCATAAAAATAATAATTACAAACATCGTTACGGGATATTTTGTACTGTGACCCGTAAAATGATAAAATGTAATTTGGGTTGTAGTGTAGACTCAGCTTGGTAAAGCTTTTGTGTGGAAAACTATTAAGCCTTTTTTAATTTTCATTTAAAAATGAATTGATCAAGTTGGGTGTGAAATTTGACATTTATTTCTGTGCGTTCGTAGTCCCCCAAAATGTATTTTGACTTTTGGGCTGTATATTTGAAACTATACCCTACAAAAGTGTAGGAAGAATTTTATGGTATAAATTGTTTGTAAAACCTAAACATTAGTTCTTTTACAAACCGTTGGGACTCTTGTTGGTCCAGTTTGCTCGAGTTATCGAGAGGTTTTGTCGTTAAATTTAATTAAAACTATTTATACACCAGGTGCTATTGTACCAGGGGCAAAAAATGATTCGACATGCCATTCAACCATTAAAACTTGTGGTAATTTTAACACTAGTTGATTGTAGTCCGATGGGCATTTTCTCCCACTTCCACAATGTTTTCTTTGGTCTTTCTTGTAAGAAGAACCTCCTAAGCCCACGTTAATGAGGATTTGCAACGATCATTTTGCTCATAGTGATGAGAATCCATAGAATTCCTCCGTATTTTTGTACTATCAGCGTAATTTTGGAAATTTTCCAAATTCAACTGGAAAATAAATTAATAATTATACATTTTTGTAGCATTGACATGATGCATTGCAAAAATACTTCACAATTTACTATTGACACATGACTATTATTGAAAGAATCAAATTCTTTTTGTGATAGGCTGTCCTTTGTCTTTGGGGTTGGTATATCACTCACTAAGGAAGCCATGGATGATTTGACAATCCAATCTCCAGCTCCTTTTTCATTATCACGAATATAATTATCGTTCGTAGAAATCTAGTCAAATGTGGCCTTGTTTTATTAAACAAAAACATAAATATGATCTAGCTCTGTATACTTTAGACAGTAGAACAAAAGAAGGAAATTTGTTTTTGTTTTTTGATTTGACAATGTCAAAAATTCAGCAGTCCCTGCCACATTCAGGAAATTAGTATGTGACATTGTTAATTGAGCTGAAACTTCAATTTGTAATTTGTGGGCAAATGAGGTGTTCAATTCCGTTGAATAATTATCTCGTTGGGTTGACAGTAGTCGAACGGGAAACGTTTACTCGAAAATCGGAGTGACCAAGGAAGTTGTCTCGTCTAATGTCGTACAGTTGACCAACTGGTACATTTCTTTGCAGTGTATGCACTCAAATTAATTCTTCAATAGAAAATGAAACTTTTCCTGCTAAGGACAATTTTCCTGTTAATGGACATTTCATTTACGGCTAGATCTGTAAAATCAAAAACCTCGTTTAAAGTGTCAAATTAATCTTCGTTTATTTTTGACATCGTTCTTTGAAATTTTAGAACTGAAAATTTTCTCGGATTTTGCGTGGGTGCAAACTCTACTATTTTTGCCGAGCCGGCCTCGGTGCAGGCTGGCGGGGTCGGTGCAGAATTTTTTGCTCAAAACTAAAACAATATTAATTTACACATTCATTCACAGTCATTACGTAGCTCTCCTTTTCAATATTTGTCAAGAGCACACACATGTGAATGTGAATCTTTTCAATTTATGCATTTCCCTTTAGTGTAAAGAAAGCATTTCCCTTCACACTACATATATGTATGTGAGTCAGGGCCGGATCAGTCCCAAAATTTTAGGAAGGCAAAAGCTTTTGAGGCCCCCCACTTATTAAATTTGAGACCCCAATTAAGGGGAAAAAGGGGCATGTTGTAAAAAAGAGTTAAATTAAGTCCACATACTAAACTGTGACAAAAGCATCAGTCAGGACACAGTGGCCAAACAAGCTTTTGCTTCAAAATCTTGACGACAAGTTTTAGGGGGTGTGGGTGAATTCACCTACACCCTTTAAAGGGACAGCTATTAAAAAAGAATGTCAAATCGCTGGCCTTCAAGCAAAACGACATATGTGCAAAATCTTGGAAATTCAAAACAACCGATCTGCACTGCCGCCAAATACGCAGACAAATCGTGTCAAAACACAAGGCCGAAAGACATAAGGCCGACACCCATAAGGCCGACGCCGAAAGGCCGAATGTACAAAAGGCCGAAACCCAAAAGGCCGATTTTTTTTAATTTTGTTTGCAACAATACAACAAATTAATTTTATTGATTGAAGTTAGTGGGAGATTGTTGAAGGAGGGTTAGATCAAATTCCTTATAAACTAATTATTGCCGTAGTACCCCAAATGACTCCATTAGACAGATATTGCCCCCTATGAGAGCCCTTACATTGGTCAAATTAATTTTCTTGAGGGTAAGTCTTCAAACATTGTCTATAAAAGCAGCGCAAGGTGCATGCGAAGCATTTTCATATCCAAAAATTAATTACAGACTTAAAATGAGTGAAGGAAGTTAAATTAATTTGTGTGAGCAACACAACCATTGCTTCAAACAAAATTTTAAAAAAATTCGGCCTTTTGGGTTTCGGCCTTTTGTCCATTCGGCCTTATGTCCCTTCGGGCTTTCGGCGTCGGCCTTATGTCTTTCGGCGTTATGTCATGGAACCAGACAAATTATTTTGCATTTAATCATTTTTGCATTTCAATGATTTTGCACATATGTCATTTTGCTTGCAGGATAGCGAAATTTGGGTCAAATTTGTTCAACAAGAATCTAATTTCACTCAAATTTAGAATTGATACATTGTCCCAATTTTTCGTACCAAGAATTCAAAAATTGTTATAAAAAACAAGGCCAAATGAGCTCACTAGAATACGTCGTATAATTTCAATGATCAACGGGTAGGTCAGTCATCATTCACAAGAATGAACAAATCAAATAAAATAACTACAGAATTAACAACAATCGCTTCACTCTTGTCTACCCTAAACGCCACCATCAAGTTGGACAATGAGAATGGAACGGTCAAAGGTCAAAAATTGGCACATTGTGTTCAATACACCAACCAATTTTTTGAGTCCCTTTACAAAATGAAGACTCAATGGTATCCCACCAAAAGAATTTATTACAATTTGATCACATCTGACCGCATTATTTCAATTAGTCAATTTCAAACATCCCTCCAAATTTATATACGACCATTTGACCTTACCACGTGGTTTCTTTTCCTTTTACTTATTCTCTTGTCTGTCACTACATCCCTGTTATTTTACAATTTTACACCAGGTCAAAATTTCAAATGGAAAATGGCCGCCAATTTCTTGGCCTCCCTCCTTTTCTGGCTTTTTGGCATTCTCATGGAACAGAGTGCCCAATCAGAGCCATCTATCTATAACCATCAAACTTTTATGTCTCAGCAAATAACTAACAAGAAAGTCGAATCAGATGGTGTAAAAATAAAGGCGGGAATTTCAAAATTCAAAATTTTATTTGTCCTCTGGCTTCTAACCAGTTTCGTCCTCGTCAATTTTTACCGGGCTGTTGTCCATTCCGATTTTGCCGTGGGGCATCCATTCTCGACAGAATGGCAACATCTCAAACAATTTTTCATGCAAGGTCATGACCTCAAATTTTTTTACTATGACTATCGTACTTAAAGTGACTGTGACCGGTGGGAGAGGATTAAAGTTAAGTTGCCAGAAGTGGAGCCAACGATGCTGGTTCAAAACAATTGGGACGAGGATTTTTCATTTGTGCGGGATTCTGATGTCATCTACCAGATTATACCACTCCCCTTTCTAGATTTCCTTGTTGGTCATTTGACCTCATATCGTGAAAAATGTGTTGGCCAATGTTGGAGCCCACAATTTAAGGGCAAAAATTGTGAGACAATCGAAGCATGCCAAACACATGAAAATTTGTTTAAGAATCTACACAAAACGACAATCGTCTGTCTTTATGAAGGTCAAGAAATTAGTCAAGACAAACTGAGGAAGCCTCTGACGGTGCATGGGATGAGAGCAGAAATGTTTGAATTGTACTGGAGCTTCTTTAGAAGAGAAATGAAGAAAAGTAAGGTCAAGAGGAAGGTCATTAGATTCTCCCACAATAGAAAACAATTTGAGAATGATGACTCTTTGAGTGAGGATGAGGGCCGGTCTTTTAAATATGAGTTGAATAGATGGAGACAAGGGGCCATGCAGAAAAGATTGGTGGGCCTTATAGAAAATGGAGTGTACTGGTTTTCGGAAAAATGGCAAGAAATTCGATTGACAAGGTCAGAGGTCAAGAAAGAAAGGATTGAATTTGTACAAGAAAATGAGGTCAAGGAATATCAAGATTTGGGATTATTTAATTCTGATGTTCGTTTAATTTTCCAGAGTTTTTTAATCTTTTCTATTTTAACGGGGGTCATAGGGGTCTTGGAATGGGGCTGGGGGTCTCGCCATTTAATTTACAAGATGGTGGTACAGCCATTTGTGGGGCTTTGGCGGGTTAAAATTTATTATTACATTAAATGTAATAAAATAATTATTAGAATTATTTAATAAGGTGCTGGAGCTCACATTTTGCCACGGTTATTATTTTAAAATTATTAATTACTGTTAAACTAGTACAAAATACCACAAATAGATTTAATTGTAAATTAAATATTTAATTAAATATTACAAAAAATACAAAATGAAAAAAGTTGTGTGAATTCTGAATTTATTTATTTAGATTTTGACCACAAAAATTAGAATTTTGGACAGAAATCATGCATTAAGTGAAAACCTTTCTAAAATTTAATGATTAGTTTAATTGACTTGATAATTATTCTTTTTTAGCCACAGGTTTAGGTTTGGGCTGATGGCTATCATCAAAGAAAAGTAAGTCAATGTAGAGACAAGCCCCAATTATTAACACTTTTTGGTCCACTGTCCCATTACTGGGAAATTTAACGTCGAAATTATCCTGCAAATAATTAAATTAATTAAAAATAAATAAAATTATAATTTAATAAATAAAAAATTAAATCTCACAGCATCTGTAGTGGCTTCCTGTAAAAACCCGCCGTACATTTTTTTCAATAGTTCCCAATTGACTTCTACCATCAGAGCCAAAAATTTAAAAAAATTTAGACTTGTCATATTCAGCTTTCTCCGGTTGGCAGACTTTGTACAAATACTTTTTATGGGCATCATAAACGTCCAATTTGGGTATCCCACTGCCTTTGTCATGAGTGATGCGTCCAATTAATTTACCTGGTGGGGCATAAATTTCCAAAGTGTTAGAATTGAGGGGAACCCACATGGACATGACGGGGGTGTTAGCATTGTCGGCCATATTAATTTCAAAAGATTTATTGGCCTTAGTGGGATCCTCAATTTCCGTTTCGGTGGCCAACATAATTTGTTTTTGTCTATTGGCTTCTTTTGCACGTTGACAAATTGTGTAAATGTTCCTTTTGTCCTTGCCAGTCTTCCATTTTTGTTTAATTAAAATTACCTCGTAGGGTTGAAGAGCATTGAGACCGGTTCCGATTGGTTGAGAGGGAATGGCCACGATTGGTTTATGAGGAGTTGGGGCCGGTTTTTGACTTTGTTTGGATTGATTGACCATTGGCTTTTGTTGTTGGTTCCCTTTGGACTGGTTTGGGGCGGGTTTTTGTTGGTTATTTACTGGCGGTCTTTGCTGATTATTCATTGGTTTGGATTGATTGGCCATTGGTGGTTTTTGTTGATTGTTCACTGGCGGTCTTTGCTGATTGTTCATAGGCGGCTTTTGCTGATTGTTCATTGGTTTTTGCTGTTGATTGCCACCACCTTGTGGCTTACCTTGATTTCCTTTATTCATTTTTTTTGTGCCCCTTGACCTTTTTTATTTTATGCAAAAAGAATTTAGGGGTAAAATTTTGAATTTTGCTTCTGTTTAATTTTCAGTTTAGTGCAAGTTTGAATTTAAATTAATTTTAATTGTAATTAAAATGCACTGTTTTCAGTGCAGTGGTGTGATGGGGTGGTAAATGAAAATGAAGAAGAATTTTGATAAATTATTTTTAAATTTTTATTAATGGTAATTAATTTTGAAGTGTGTCTATGGTAACTTAATATTTAAATGAATAGCTATTTTTAATCACGTGACCTTTGTCTTTGTCCAGTTCCAGTTTTTAGTTCAAAAATTGTGAGCGGGGTAGACAACAATAAAATTAAATTTCAATTTTAACTATTTAAATGAGGTCACGTGTATTCATGTCAAGACAGTTTACAGTTTATTAAAATTTTGAAAAACGCAGTTTAAAAAATTAAGGGATAACTTAAGAAAATGAGAAAATTATTTTGTACAGGAAGGAGGAACGAAGTTCGGAGCTCAGGTAAATTTATTTGCCATAGCCATAATAAGGTCGATAGATAGGTCGGTGAAAGTGTGGCCGGTAAAAATGAGGATGATGATGATGATGGTGCCCATGATGGCCATGGTGGTGGTGATGACCGTAATAACCCGATTCAGCTGTCTCCATTTCTCCAGTCAAAACTTGAGCCGAATTTTCATTTGGAGTAAGAGGAGCTTTAATTTCTGTATCCAAAATTTGAATTTCCCCCAATTTTACTTCCGGTTCCTCCGAGTCTTCTTCATTAGAAGAGAAATCTTCGACGGCTAAATTGGACTCCTCTTGACCCTGTTCAGTGACATTCAGTCCAGCTGCTATCGTCACCAAAGTGGCCAACAAAATGAGAGAGAAGTAACTCGAGTTCATCTGTCAAATAAAATAAATTGCAATTAATTAATTAGTTTTTGTAGTCGTAGTTTCTCCAAATAATTAATTTCTACTTTTAATTTTAGTTGAATATTATTTCTTGTTGCAAAAGATAGAATGCCAAAGGTTGAGTGAAAATGACAAAAGCTGGACTGGTCTTATATACAAGTCCACGGTTCGTTGGCTTTGGTCATGAAAAGAATTTTCTTGTGAATTTGAGGGAGGAGTCGTCCATTCATAAAAATAATGTAAATTGTATTTAACTTAAATATTAGCACTCTCTTTGACTGGCCATGTCCACTCTCAAGAGCCAATGGACATTTCCAGTGAATGTAACAAGTGCTAATATTTACAGAGAGTAAACTTGCAAAAATTTGCACTCTATGAATTACTTAACCTTCAACTTGTCTGTGAGAAGCCAAAGTATTTTAAAGTAAATAGACAAAATTAATTTTGCAAATAAATCATTTTCTACGAATTTACCTGTCATAAACCTTGCTAAATCAATTCTGTAGAATTTGCAACATTTTTCTCTTATTATTCCACAAGGTTCAATGGTAATCATTTTTTGCAAAGCTTATGAAATAATTTAGGCAGACTCACCTGGAATTATACAAACTAAAGATAATGACTCCAAGAAATGAAAATTTAATGAGAGACTTAATTATTTACAGGTGATATTGGCAAATTAATTTAACTTTTATTATTAAATTGAGTCACCCTTTCCAGGTGAGCATTTCAATGAAAAATCCATAGAATTTTATTTGAATTAGTAGATGACGTAAAAATTAAAATGGAAAAAACTTTTAAAAAAGCATGGCAAGTAAACTTTGGTAACTTCTCAAAACTAGTTGTTAGTTTTGCGTACAAGTAGAGGCTTGAGGGAGAAAGAAAGAGGGGCCTTGCAATACACAGCCATGTTAAAAATTATATTTTATTTAAAAAGCTGAGACAGACATTAACGTTGACAAAATAGAATAAATTAACGACTATCGAAAATATTCTATGTATTTTTAGAATATTATAGTTTGGGAAGAAATAAAATTAATTAAAATCTTTTTATTGATATTTTTATTTAGCGAGTTGTCTACGATACAATACATTTGAAAATTGTGGGCAGAACTATTTTTTTAAAAAAATTATTTTGAGTCAACACAGCACCCAGCACTTGTACAGGTGGACTTAATTAGGGATTTAAGGGCAAGCTCAGTTGGGATTTTGTCAACAAAATTTTCCAATGGTAACGAATGGGACTGGAAGAGGTCACGGAAAACGGCTAGAAC
>JAQIVZ010003787.1:0-12415 GCA_034700945.1 Arrhopalites spinosus
GGTCAAATCAAAAAATGGAAAGAGGCAAAAAAGTTTTAAAATTAAATTTTACCCCTAACAGGTTGATTTTACATGGCTAATAATCCAATAAAAAATACAAGGTGCCAATCTCATGTAGGGTATGTAAATACGGAGCCCGGCCTTTATCCCTTTCTGGCCCGGCCTTTTTGCAGACTCGGCCTGGCAAAAAACATACCCTGGCAGCCTCGACGCTACGGGCCTGCTGTTTATAGACATTTTAATTGTTCGTTGAATAAATTACGTGAAAAATAAATAATGGAGTTTGTCAGTTTGGATTTTTGATGAAAATAAAACTTAAACTTAACCGTTTAAATTTCGGTACTCCGCCATTGTCCTCGGTAGGATGTGAGTAGTTTGTCAAGAGGGTGGATGTTGTGATTAAACTCAATTAAAATTGGCTCCAACTCGACGGGCACTAAAGATTTCTAGAAGGACAAAAATACAATTAATTAAATGAACAATTACGCAAGGTCCTTTAATTTTAATTTCGGTCTTGAATGTAAATTACTTGAATAATCTCGAAAATTAGAGCAGCCAAGAAAAAGAGGGTGAGGGGTATGAGAACCCAATTCATAAACCCTTTTTTTGAATCCAATCCCGCTTCCCATCCTCCAGTCACACCAGTTCCAGCCATTATGGGTCCCTTGATGTGAGGGTACATGGGCAAAACTGACGTCTCCTCCCCTGTCGGTTGAGCGGGTTCTGAAACCGGAAGTGTCACATACCAACTGTCACTGACATTGACCCCTGCACTCTGAACATTCTTGACCTCCAGCTCAGGCAACTCTGGTGGCACTTGTGACAGGACGGGGTCACTGGGTAAGATTGTGTGGGGATAATTAAGTATAAATTGAGGGTTCGGTTGAAATGAAGAGTTTATGGGTAAAAAAAGACTAATTAAAATTAAACCCTGAACCACTTTAACTTTACCAAAATTCATGTTGACTATTTAATTTTCACAAGGAAAGTGAAGTCTTTATTAAAAGACCACCAGTTTTATAACCATTTTTATGCTCTACTGTACATGACCACCATTTTTGTCAAAAAATGGTGACGGTGGTTTTTTACATTTAAATTTAAATGAACAATTAAATTTTGTTTTCCCTTTTTCAAGGTCAACAATTTATCCATTTAAAAGACAAAACTTTGTCAATTTATTTTATGGTGATGGGTGCATGAGGGTGGGGCCATTTTTTGAACTTGATTTAAATGGAAAGAACAAAAGCTTTACAGGGGAGCACTCGAGCTTGAGATAGTTTTATGAGGCCAATTAAATGTTACATTAAAAATTATTTTAATTTAAATAACGTTGCTTCTCATCATCTGAGACAGAACTTAAAGAATTTATGATTTGCTAATCAAAATTAATTTAATTATATTTTAACAAATTAGCACACCAAAAGCCAAACGTTTTAGCTGTGGAAATATTTTCACAAGTTGAACGCCACTCGGTTTAACTTTAACTGTGTGAGGCAGAAATTAGTCAAAAGTTACACAGCCGGTAATTTTTTCATAATTAGTAATCAAATGTGGTATACAAGGACAGTAAGCCAATAAATTAGTTAAATATTTAACTCTCAATTAAAACAATTTTAATAATAATTTGATTTTTGAGTAATTATGCAATAAGTTAAATATAATTTAATAAACTATGGCCTTGATTACAATAATTAACAAAATAACAAATTTTATTGTTGTTTTTTTTACTTGTCGTGTAAAACTAAAACCCGAGCTGTACCAGCTAACTTATGTAAGTCACCTACTATGTTTTGCATGACAGCGACATATGTCCTGCACGCACATCCTTGCATGCGATTAAATGTGTAGGTGAGATATGTACGGTAGCTAGTGCAGCTTGGGCATAACCGCCCGTAAAAAACAACAATTTCTACAACAAAAAAAAGGAGTGCCAAAACCTCGCCAAAAATCAGGGAACCAAAACAAACAACAAAATTGGCGAGGCCAAAAGGTTTTATCATAATTTTGGTACTTTCTTGTGCCAAATTTTGCAACTTTTTATATAAATGTGTCTCCCTCTGACTCTTCATCCAACACAGCCCCATTCGTTTCCTATAGTTCAAAGCATTTCTTTCCCACCGATTTGGTAATCCAAAATCTCGGACCCAAGAAACGATCCAATTAAATTTTGCAAAAAATGGTGAATTTTTTGGCAACCCCAAATTCAAACTTGAACTCACAGCCGCCGTTTGAGATATTTTGGCAGCTTTAAAGTTTGAATTTATTGTCAAATTCTTGGCTAAAAATTGTTCAGCCATGGCAGGAAAAGCCATGCAAACATGGTGACTTTCCAACACAGCTGACGTCATACAATCCAACCAATGGCGGGCATTTGCTTTTGTCATGCGACGTTTAATTTCCAAAAATGTGGGAATTTTCGTCTCCTTGAAAAACACGTCAGACACAGTGCCAGGTAAATTCATGACGGTAATATTAAAATCTTTTTGTTGCGACAATTCTTCAAATGTTCGCGGCATTCTTTCTGGCGCGGGGGTGGTGAGGAAGCAAATTAAATTGGAATTGAAAAAAGTGTTAATGACGAGAGAATAGAAAATGAAGAGGATGACAAAATATTGTAAACGTCGCGGGATTTTGTGACTTTCTTGCAAAAGCGCGGCTAAAGGTATCGCAAGGGATAAGTGAAGGGCTGATG
The DNA here is from genome assembly GCA_034700945.1 of Arrhopalites spinosus. Classification (NCBI taxonomy): domain Eukaryota; kingdom Metazoa; phylum Arthropoda; class Collembola; order Symphypleona; family Arrhopalitidae; genus Arrhopalites; species Arrhopalites spinosus. Next base: position 2,693 of record JAQIVZ010003787.1, read on the forward strand.
ATGCCGACATTTTGGCGCATTTCTTACATTTTTTTATGCGCGGGCATCTTCTCAATTGGAAATAAAATGTGGGCACGGACAAAACAAAGGAGAAGGCAATCAGAGACCAAATTAATGGGTCAAAAGGGTACACAATGGCTTTCCAGTTGATGGTGACCTTTGGGTGACCTGTGTAAAAGTAGAGGTCCATGTATGAAAATATTGTGGTGAAATCGACGTACCCTTCTCGATCAAAAACTCTGTTGAGGGGTATCGATACATCGATTTGATTTGAAATTAAATCTCCCATATACCCAGTCCATGACTCATTGGGCTGTTTAAAAATTCCCGCGTAGACCAATTTAACTTTTGTTGTCAAATTAAAAGTCTTTTTTATTAAGGGCACCAACGAATAAGAAGAGCCCATAATAGGGCGGTTTTTTTGATCAAAAACGGTGTGTGGATCGAGAGGAATTACACCGAAGCGGAGGTAATTATTTCGAATGTTGCACCAACGTCCAGTGAATTTTGGGATGGCGCCATCTTGTAAAGTTTCAAAATCCCAGTTATTTTGAGCGCCATTAATGTCACTCACAATTGATACAGAATTTTGATGGAAAATGAGGCCGGTCTTGTATTGAAGTTTTGTTTTTTGATGGGAGAGTAGATTCAGAATTTGAGGGGATTTCCCGCCAAAAATGTAGTGACTAAATTCTGGACGGGGGGAAATTCCTGTAAATTTTATTTGGTCAATTTGATTTTGAAAATTGGCAGTATTTGTAGACGGGAAAAGAATTATGTTTTGGCAAGGTGGTGAATATTTTTTGAATTTTGGAAACTGGCTAGAATTTCGCAAAGAAAAGTTCTTGTGGGAGTGGGACAGAATTAAATTGGCAATGTGGGCAAATTCATTGACAATGTAATTTAATTGAAGTTTGCTAATTTCAATTATTTCCGTATTTTCTTCTGTACTAACTATGATGTCACAATAACTGGCGGGTTTTGCAGTGTAAAAATTGTAGAGTAGAATTTTGCAAATTGTGGAATATTGAATTTGAGTTGCAATTTCAATATTTGCAAGTATTTTTGATTGACAATTTTTTGAAAATAAAATATAAACAAGAAAAAGAGTACGAAAATATTGCACAATTTTATATTTCATTTTTCTCAATATTTTTTGCACACTCAGATTCGAAGCTCAAACACCTCAAACTTTTGCCAAAATTTTGCATGTAAAGCAAAAACTACCTGAACTTTTGTATTACCAAAATTGGCAAGATTAAAGAAACGGGTCACCTAAACTATCTTAATTATAGTTTGCAATTATTGGCCACATTAAAAATTTTGCAGTATTTGCATTACATGAAAAACCAATAGAATTAGGGAGATAATTGACTAAAAGCCTCAAAATAATATTTGTAGATTCCAATGCTAAGCATGGCATGCTCGCCAAATAATTGGAGATATTTTTGCATTCTACAAAATGACATTTGTGACAAAGAAGAACAAGATGGTGGGGGGAGATAGAGAAAATAAAATCAATAAAAATGACCATTAAGCAATAATTAAGAGATAAATGGAAGATAATTATAATTCTATTTTTGTAAGTTTCTTCAATCATTTTCCATAGAAATGTCACACTCATAACAAATGACGTCCATTGCCATTTTGTCCTTGTATTTGAAAAAAAAATTATTTTTATTTGTATCTTTCTGACTTTTTTGAGCCCAAATATTCCAACTTCAGATTAAGAAAGAATTGTAATGCACCAATTAAATTGAATGAAAAATACATTTAAATGGTGATTGGTTTTTACTAAAATATTTAACTAAACAATACAGTAGATGTTGCGCTATAATTGTGGGGGCACTGTGAGAATTTCTATGGAATCCGTATGTACGCACATGTGCTGCCATTCACTTACATGTGTTGCCCCGTGCAACACATGTGCGTACATACCGATTTCTATGGAAATTCTCATATCGCCCTGCAATTTTAGCACAACATCTACTGTAATTGTTTAATTAAATATTTTAAATTAATCAATAATTATTATTGTTTTACCTCAAATTAAATATAATTTGGGAACAGTTAACTTCATTTTTCCAATTTAATGACGTAACAAGGGATGGTACTAATTCCTATGTGGCGAGTGACCGACGGATAATTGAATGGAATGGCGTTCAACTTGTACAAAATTAAATTCATTTTATTTGACAAAAAATAAAAAAAATGGACAGTAGACAGCTTTCCTATTCCTACAATTGAGAAATATTTTCAAATAATTGCAAAATTATTTCACAATAAATTCACCCTTATTAAATTAATTTAAAATTAAATAATTTAAATTCAACTAAAACAATATCATCTCTCCAATAAAATTATTCTAGAGATCCTTGTCTAATTAAAAAATTCCAAAGCCGAGTACTGAACCAAGGTCAACTCAAGTCAAATTTTTAATGATAATCAAAATGAAGGTTTAATAAATGTTTAATTTAATTGTCCTGCGGCAATTTACTTTAATTGTCTGCCTTTACAAGAGAGAGGGGGAAAGTGCGTTAACTTTTTTAAAAATTGAGTGGACAGGGACAATACATCCGGGCAATTTTTTAAATTAACAAGCTTTACCTTACATGTCCTTCCAACCTCATTAAAAGTAACAAAAATTTCCCCAAAATTATTTTTTCCATTGTATGACTATTAAGTAAGGTAAGCTCAGTTAAAATATTTAAAATTTAACTGCTCATCAGAATGGCGTCAAACTTTGGGCCGTTCATATTTTTGATTATTTTGACCCTGACCCAAGGGAGGTGGACAGAAAATAAAAGGATTGGTCTATCCAGTGATCATGGCCATCATGTTTTAATTGGTAAAACTAAATTAAATTTTAAGAATTTAATTTGTAATTAAACTTTGAATGTAGATTCACCACCAAAAATAAATAGGCATAACCCCCACTCCCCAATTCATTTGTCAATTGAGCCAATTCACAATTCGGAGCCACAAATAAGCTGTCTCGTCCATGGACATCCCTTACCCAAAATCCATTGGGTGCACAATGGCAAAGTAAAATACTTTTAATTACAATTAAAACTTGGTTTAATTAATTAATATGGAATTTTTGTAGCCATTTCATAATGACAGTGTACGTCATCATGGGCCCTATGAAATCGAGTCCATAATTCATTTCCATAAGGTGGAGCCCTACATTCAAGGGAATTACACTTGCAGCGTCTCTAATAAATTGGGGAGTGACCATCTTGACTACACCGTCCATATCGAGTCTGCTGGAGGTTAATTGAAATTAAATATTATTTTAAACATTTATTTTAATTGGGATATTTCCATTTAATTAGAGTACGTGGGAAAAGTGACGTCAGGATTCTTTCAAGTTTTATTTTTGTGAACGGCGTCCAACTTTAAACATTTTGGGGGGCCTTAATATTATTAAAATTAAAAGGATCTATTTTTTGTGTATTAATTCATGCAAAATATATTTGTTGCAATTAAATTAAATGCAATTAAATGCCCCTTTTTCCATAATTAATTTATTTTACATGCCATTGTGTAAAATTAAATAGTAAAATAATAAAATCAAATTAATAAAAAAAAATCTTTGATTATAAACAATAATATTTACTTAATTAAAAATGTGTCAACTGTTAAAACATACCGTACATTTTATCAATTTACTTGCTCCGGCTTCTTGATTGTGGTACTGTAAAAAGGGAGCAGTTAAATTAAATGTGATTTAATTAATCTTTTTTAAATTCTTATTTAATTTAATTTTGAGATCATTCATAAATAATAATAATAAACACATAATTTAATCTTACCTCTTCATTTTGAACTACAAAACAATAAATGAGCTCAGTATTAATTTCCGCAATTTAATTGAATAGAATTTAATTTTTTAAAAATGATATTAATTGAAATTACAGGTGCACACTAATTAAGATAAATACCTTGAAAAGTGTAAGACTCCACACTGCCAGTAGCAACGGGTAAAAAAATGGCTACAGCCAATAAAAAAAAACACGTGGACCCGTCATTTTAATTGACTCTCAATCAAATTTATGACTGCCGGCAATGTGATGACAAAATAAAGTGAAAGTTTTTTATTGAGCATTTAAGTAATTTTTTTCTTTAATTAGTATTTAATGAATGACTCAAAGCCGTTTGAAATTATTATTTAATTGCTCACAATTTAATATTCCTTTGTAAATAGTTCCCGAGTTTAAAAACAAAAAAATTCTTTTCATTCAAGCAACAAGTCAAAAATTGACGTGACCCCGCATCTTTTAAATGGGAATCCATTCAAAAATTTCTTTTGTCTCGTCAACTCGAAGTCACGTGTCATGTCAGCGAAAAAGACAAGGCGAAACTTTTGCAGCCTTAAAATTTTATTCAAATTAAATACCAAAATAAAATAATGTTACTATTTATTCATTACAATTGCAAGTAACTCTAAGAAATTTTATTTTTAAATTTAAATTCATTAAGTACAAAGACAGTTAAATAATGAAAGTCATCACTTGATTAAAATTTAAACGGTTTATTCTTGAACACTTTAATTGTTTTACAAATCAATTAAACGTAATGTTGTCCTTTGGAGGTAAATCACCGTCAAATTTTATTTATAAATGAATTACAAATTTTTTACACAAAGTTAAATTCATTAATAATTAATTTAATTGGCAATTATCTTATCCAGTATGTTCCCGAAAATTTAAATGGCTGGCCCTCATTTTTCTTTTTTTGGTACTTAGTTTTCATGCTCATTAATAATTAATTAATAATTTTTATGAAAAATTATTTGAATTATTTAGATCACTTTAAAATACTTACCTTCTCTATTGACAAAAAAGTTTACTGATTGTCAAAATGGCCGCAGAAATTTAACCACAAATTTCATTTGGCCCACCAACTTGATCCATTCAAATCAAACTGAGCTAAATACAGCCAACACGATAATCATAATAATTAGCTCTTCCCGCCAAAATCTAATGCGGCGTCAACTAATTCGTTCGACATGGGCCTCCGTCAAAATTCACGGGGGTTGGGCCATCTCTCACAGATTCTTCTTGGGCACCGCCCCTTCAAATGAATCTCAGCCTCAGCTTGTCCAGGAAAATTTAAATTTTGAGTGCGCAATTCATGGGGACTTGATAATGGGGGATTTTGTGGACACATATCGAAATTTGACCCTCAAAACAATTATGGGCTACGAATACGTGACCCTTTGGTGGTCCAACGTGACGGTAGTGGTAAAGTGTGATGATGACGTGGTGTTGAATATTTTCCAATTAATTAAATTATTAAACCACCACCCGGAATATTACACCAACTCGTCCAATTATTATGGTGACGTGAATAACAAAGGAGTCCCTGTGCGCTATCCATGGCACAGGTGGTACACTTCGTATGAAGACTACCCGGGTAATTTGTACCCGGCATATTGTTCTGGGTGGGGGTATCTCACAACTGTGGCCACCATCACCAAGATTTTGAATGAATTAAATTGTGTCAAAGTGAAATGTTCATTGGAGGACATTCAACTGACGGGGATCGTAGCGGAGAGTTACAATTCAAAAGTGGAAAAGCGGGAACAAATTGGACGGATAGAAATTAAATGGTGGGGATTTCCCTGTTTTTCGGAAAAGGGCACCATCATATTGAGGAATTGGTATCAAAATGTGGATGAAAGTTTTTACAATTCTTTGAATGACGCCATTGTTTATGTCATTTTACACAACAAGTCTTTTGACTCAGATTTTGTGGAAACGTGGACTAAAATTAAAAAGGTCAATGAGGTCAGTGTCCTTTGAAGAGTCATTTTTTTGTTCATTAGGGGAAGAAATAAGGGTAAAAATAAGTCACAAAGAGTTTAGAACGTTAATTGTAATTAAACTATTAAATTTTTGCAACATAATTATTGTCCTAAAAGTAGTAAAAGTTGTTGCATGTTCATGTATGGATTTGTATTTGTCGACATTTAAAATATTCTTAACTATTTTTATAATTATTTAAATTTTAAATCATTAAATTAAATTAAAAAGAAATAAAAGATATTCTTCTAGTTCAAATAAATTTTACATGCAGAAAGAGTGGTTTTCCCCTTTGTACTCCAATCACCATCTCCATTATGAACAAGTTGTGGCGTAAAAATCGTTTTTGTCCTAATTTGTACTATACATGTTGCACTATAATCAGTACCTGGGTTAGCCGGCCAATTTTATCTCATTGATAACCCCAAAAGTCCAAAACAAAATCAGCTTCCAATTTCAATAATTTTTATTTTCTCTAACGCCCATGCTAAGTTGGACACAATTTCTACAACCCACAATTGAAGATGGTTAAATTAATATCACCAACCTTGGTTATTCTTCTCACCTGCATAATAATTAAAGTGGAGAATTTAATATTGGACCAAGGGGGGTTGTACAATGTGGACTGGGAACTGGAAACGAGTACCAATTCCATCACTTTTGAGGTCACCGTACAGACCCTTGGCTACATTGGATTGGGCTTGAGCCCCACAAAGTCCATGTGGGAGGCCGACATTACTTTGGGTGGCGTCAAAGGCGATGGAAGCTCTTTTTTTGACGTAAATTCATTTTTTATTAAAATAATTATCTCCAATAATTGTTCCCACCCTTTAGGACTATTACGGGGTTGGTGAAACGAGGCCTCAATTAGACGAGAGCCAGGACTACACGCTTTTGGAAGCAGAGCAAAATGGAACGCATACCCGATTAAAATTCAGTCGCCTTTTCCACACAGGGGACCTCCATGATGTCGACATTAATGTAATCCCATTCAACTAATAAAATTTCTCAATTATCTCATAAGTTCAAAAATGGCGGTCCTAAAATTGTACACTTTTTCAGGAAAATGGGACAAATTTTATTTGGTCATTTGGCCAGACGGATGACCTGTATTATCATGGACCCAATCGAGGCTCCGTCCCTATCAACTTTTTTCAAACTTCCCAGTGACATCATTTTTAAATTCAATTAAATAATAATTTCTTATCAGTTGGTTTAATTTTATTTCGTTGTAAACTATCAGTGGTTTGATAAGAGAAAAAAATTGTTTTAAATCAATATTTTTATTTTTTACTCTCAATTTAATTTGATAAAAACGAACACTTAATTAATAAAGCAATTTTAACTACAATTTTGAAAATATTTTTCACGGTAATTAATTAAAACATGAGAAGAAACATTTTAGTAATTTTACAAATATGGAGGACAAACAACAACCCCGTAGACTTGGTCACTAATGCCCCACAATTGATTCCAATTGGCCTCAAATGTCTCACATGGCGCCGTGCTGTTCGTGGCAAGTTTTTGGTCCATTGCCAAATCAAAAATTGGGAATATTCATAAAGTTGGCCGAATCTCAAAAACCAGACCAATTCCACCGCAAACAGGGTCACGGCCCAAAACCCAAACATGGTTAAAACCGTATAAGGAAGCTGGTTGTGTAGATTGACGCAGCTGTAGATGAAGATCACGTGAGAAATTAGGAAAATCATGAAATTGGCCATATAAATGTTTTTGTACAAATCATTGAACAAAATATTCAACACGCGCAATTCCTGATAATTTTTGATCAGGCGCTGTGTTTTGCTAAACATGATCCAGACATTTGGCCGCAAAGACAATATTTTAGTTGACATACTAAATTAAATTTAAATTGAATCATTTTAAATGAAATTAGAATTAAATGAAATTAAAATGGATTATCTTATTTATCTTTCAGTTTTAGTAAAATTAATTTTTGTTGTACTTTAGTTTTTGAAGCCAAAATTGTGTTGAAATTGTATAAGCGCAAATGAGCGTGCCGATTGCGAGGATAGCCCAGAGGACCACCTGCAAATTGTACATTTCCAGTAGGCAAAATACGGCCCTCAGTTTTGTGCTCTGAACCTCCTTTGGAATTTTGGAGTAGACAAATCGTGATGCATTTGAATTTTTAAGAAACATGGGCATCAGCAAGAGGGCGTTGGACGGTGCAATTATCCTCGAAACTGTAATGTATACCTCCAGCAAATCAATCGAAAATTTCGATTTGTTCTCGAATCCTACGCAATTTCAGATTAGTTAAAATTAAAAGGACCAGTTCGAAGTTGTGGGGTATAGGGTGGATGGTCCAGAACCCCCGATCTTTATTAGCCTATCTTGTAGAGGAGGTCAAACTGCATCTATGAAAAAAAAAAAAAGTTAATGGTAAACAAACCCGCCAGGCGGGTCGGCTTGATCCATTTTACACCAAAAACCGCTAAAAATGACGTGATTCAAAAAATTCATACTAGAGAACCACAGCTTGGAAAATTCTGAAACTTGGCACATTCAAGCTCCATTAGTGGGGACAGTTTTTGATGACCCAACGAACTCGCGAAAATGGCGGCTTCCCGCCAAATTCAGTGTGGCTATTTTAGGAACTTTGAAGGATGACAAAATGGTCAAACAAAAAGTGCAAAAAATAGTCAGACTGACTAGAATGGTCCCCTTGACCTTTCTGATTACTTTTGATCATCCATAAAAAATTATTTGACCTTCATTTGACCTGCAAAAATTGTCTAAACTGGTCACCTTTTCCCGCTATACCTGTGGCGGGAAAATTTTGGCCGGACAGACACTAGGGTGAAATTTTGCGTAGAATCCGAATCTGAACTCAAATTTTACGTTCCGGGTAGCATAATACCCGTTTTACTCAAAATACCCGCATCGGGCATCACAATGCCATTTTGTCATCCTTCAAAGTTCCTAAAATAGCCAAACTGAATTTGGCGGGTTCGTTGGGTCATCAAAAACTGTCCCCACTAATGGAGCTTGAATGTGCCAAGTTTCAGAATTTTCCAAGTTGTGGTTCTCTAGTATGAATTTTTTGAATTACGTCATTTTTAGCGGTTTTTGGTGTAAAATGGAACAAGCCTGGCAGGTTTGTCTACCATTAACTTTTTTTTATATTTTTTTCATAGATGCAGTTTGACCTCCTCTACAAGATAGGCTAATAAAAATGGGGGGTTCTGGACCATTCACCCTATACCCCACAACCTCGAACTGGTCCTTTGAACAAACTCATTTATTATTTTTCTACATTCTCGGTATAAATTCAGGAAACAGTCAGTGATTATCAAACGGCGTAGAAACGACATCTAGTAAATATTTGTCAAAAATGTAACATGAAACACTTTTTAGTTGTAAAGTGCTCTGGTTTTAATTGTCTGTTCATATTTCAGAGTAAAAGTCAGGACCAGGATTGCTCTTCAATTTTATTTTATGTCCGTAGAATTTTAACCAGTGAGTTGGATGAATCCACAATTAAATCAAATGTTGAGAGCACTTTGACGCCGTTTAACGGATTGTGCCGTCATTTTGCCCTTTAATTTTAGAGTCTACTTAGTACTCAATAATTCGGTAATATGTATTTTCATAACAATGTAGAGAGAACTGAGGGAAGCCAGAAAAATATCAAATCAGCAGTAAATTCTTTTATTAATAAATAATTAAGTACACGTTAAGTTAATCACCAAACTTCAATTAAAATAATGAGCCTCAACCATTGGCTAACGATAAGTTTATTCAATATGCTTTAATGATGTCAGTTAATAATTAATTGCAAAAAATTATGAGTTAAATTTATCCTTTATTTCCTTTTTGAACTTGACCCTCCAGTGACCTCACAAAGAGTAGAGACGAAAGAGGACGATGAATGTGGCCACCAGCCACTTGA
>JAQIVZ010003788.1:0-12412 GCA_034700945.1 Arrhopalites spinosus
TATAACATACTCAAATATCTTGGTCATCGCTTTACAACGAACGGAGCTAAAAAATCATAATCATTACTTTTTGATCTTCCTACGTATATCAGGATGATGACTATGATGAGTTTGTGAATATAATACAGTGAGATTCACAATGAAATTTATTTTGTATGGATTCCATCCAATGAAATAAATTTTTTTTAAAAATAAAACTTTAATAATACAATATTTGAATTTAAATTAAATATTATTGCCTCAGTTTAAAAATTCTAAGAAAAAGTCAACACGTAAAATAATATTGAGACTTTTGTACTTTCTACTGTGACAAATTATATTTGATCAAAATTCAAAAGGCCTCTAATACAAATACAATTTCAATATTATCAAAGTTCTAATATTTTATCATTTTACACTCTATCTGTACTAGTAGGTGTACTTTGATAACTAAAGTTAAATTACAAACTTCCAACTTTGAATTAATTCTTTGTAGCTTTTTTCAAGGTTAATGTGAAAATCAGTTTTTGTACGATGGCTTACATAATTCTCATCCTGCCAAAAATAATAAAGACGAGTGTAATAAATGATGATATTATGTAGGTAGGTAGTAGTTTATTTAAATTTTTCAAAAGAGTAAAATATTTTTGTGAGTCATATTTCATATTTAAAAAAATTGCGTAATCCTCTAAAATTAAAATAAAAGTTTGAGCCTCGTTTTCAATGAAAAATACACAAGTATTGTGTAAGAAAAACAATTTTTATTCTTAGGAGGCTACAGGCTACAATCTACAATGCAAAAAAAAAAGAATTGAAAATGTAAAGTGCACAAACAAAAAAAAAAGGAGAAAAAGCTTGTCACTTAAAAAAACTAAAAAACTCTTTTGCTGACACGGCATTCATAATATATAATGTAAGATTTCTTAGGCGTAAAATATTCTTTTTAAAAAAGAACAAAAGTCCTCTTTATCGAAAGCCTCTCTCCTATTTTTCATTTCAACACAATAGATGAAAAGGAGATTGTATGAAATGATGTAAAAAAATTGGATGAAAAGAAACAATTCACATATCACCTCCTTTGGCCTTTTTTAAAAAAAGGATTTATTATTTTAAAGGTTCTTGTAGACCTAGGGTTGACATTTAAGAACATTTTTTAAGCGTCGCATATTCAACACAAAATTTTGTAGAGTTATCTGTACTGTAGCTAGTAAAAAAAAAGATTGTAGTGGGAGAGTTGAAACTAATTAAATTAATTTAATTTAATTTAGTTGATGGATACAAGATGAGATGATAGTACAACGTAGTATCATATCACCACTTTTAATAAACTGGGGATAAGATTGCCTGAACATTCTTGAGAGAGACTTGGAGGAATTTGATGACGTAGATGGAGAGACAAGAAAAAAATTTATTTCTACGAAGGCTTGTTTTGATTTAACTTGTGGGTCAAAACTAAAAGACAATGTTGCTAACCACCCACATGTCGCGTGACTGGAGCTTGTATAAAATAATGCTGGTCTCTGCAATTTTTTTTTGTACCTATAGCATGAAAAAAAATCTTTTATACACAAGTCGCACGCCTTTTCCAGAAAGCATCATCATCATTAACTCCCCCCATCTAAAAAGTAGTGGACTTGGGCTGTGGGTAAAGTTCTATTAAGTCTGATTAACATGATTATCTTTTTGCAACTTTCCCCACATGACAAGTTGAATAGCGGGGAAATACAAGGCTTTTCATGTGGAAACTTGTGTCAAGGAGAAAGTTGTCATACAGGAAAAATTTAATCAACTTTCTTCTTCAAGGTCTAAAGGTTACAATTTTGGCTCATTGTTTTTCTTTTTTTTAACAAAAAATTAAATGAAAAAAAAACCTAAATGAATACACAACTTTTTTTTCCCTTTCAGTTGATTATTCCCACACAAAACTTTTCTTTTGCGTTTTTAAAAATAGCCCTCAGGAAGGATGAACTTGTGGTATTAAATTATGATTCAACATTGTGTTGAATCATAATTTGAAGTGAAAAGTCGTGTCATGTTTTTATAGAAGAGGAGTTAATGTAATTGTATATTTTTTTGTGACATTTTTTGAAACCTAGTTAAATTGTATGGTAAAAGTTGTCGAGTAATTTAATGCTTTCAGGAAATAAAAAGTGTATTTTGGGAGAAAACAACTTTGGTGGCAGATATATAATTATAACTGAAAGTGCCTACTTTTAGTGGCAGATTAGGGAATTTCATACATTATTCTTTAACAAGAAGAGAAGTGAGGGAAGTTAAAAAAAGAATTTAAGAGAGATTTTGTAATGTCATTTAGTGCGAAGGTCAGGGTTGTTTTGGACCATATGTGGTTGACATTTCCGCAACTATTTAAACTTTGAGGTAGGCAAAGGCTCTCTATTTGCAAATGACAAGTCTCTAAAGAATTAAGATCACCTGAAGTGGCTTTGATCTGCGTTGAGCATAAATTTTAATTAGAATTCTTATTAAATATATCCATGTGGTAACCACATTGGGGTTGAGTGATAATTTGCCTTATAATTGTGAATTATTTGAGTAGTAGAAATCCTTGACAAACAGAATGTTCTTGAACGCAGTTGAGAGCGGTTCGTTTGAGTCGGAAAAAGTGTGAGTAATTTTTTTCCCTTTTTTCTGTTTGTTGGGTCAGAGTCAAAAAATAATCAAAATGTTTGCTGGAAATCAACCAATAATTGTTCTAAGTAAGTTAAAATTATTAAAATTTACACTTTATTCTACAATTAGTGACATTTACATTTTTCTTTAGATCCCAATATCAAGAGGGAATCCGGACGAAAAGTTCAGACGGAAAATATCGGAGCCGGCAAGGTAAAAAAGGAGGGACTATGATTAATTTCTAAATTTTTACCAATTAAAGTTTTTTGGGGTTTAGTTATGTTTCTAGATTGATTTGAAAAGGAATGATACGTTGTAGTTTACTCTGTAGTAGTTGTGTTACTTTTTTTTTTTTCTTTGTTTTACATGTAGCATTTTTAGGAAAATTCTACGATACCCCCCTTTCCGTTACTCATTTTTGGCATGTGGAAAATTTATTTAAAATGTATTATTCATTTATTTTAGAATATTGCTGATGTCGTTCGAACATGTCTTGGTCCTCGTGCAATGTTGAAAATGTTGATGGATCCCATGGGCGGTATCGTACTCACTAATGATGGCAATGCAATTCTTCGGGAAATTACTGTTCAACATCCTGCTGCCAAGTCTATGATTGAGATTGCAAGAACACAAGATGAAGAGGTAATTTATTATTGTATTTTAATTTTGAGTATTCTATTATAAATAAGTAGTTTTATTTTTTTGTACATTTTAATCATTTTATTGCAATTTTATGTATTTTTTCTGAAGGTTGGAGATGGAACCACGTCCGTTATTGTTCTAGCTGGTGACATTTTAGGAGCAGCTCAGCCGTTTTTAAGTCAACATATGCATCCAACAGTAATAATTAGGGCCTATCGTCAGGCTTTAGAAGACATGATTAATGTTCTTCAAGATGAAATTGCTATTCCCCTCGATCTCAATAACAAAGAGCAAATACGAGATGTTATTAAATCATGCATTGGAACTAAATTTATTTCTAAATGGTCCGACTTGGCTGTCCAAATTGCCGAAGATGCTGTGAAAACTGTTTGTCTTGATGAAAATGGACGGAAGGAGATTGATATCAAACGATATGCTAAAGTAGAGAAACTTCCAGGGGGTAGAATTGATGATTCATATGTTCTCAAAGGCATCATGCTGAATAAGGATGTGACTCATCAAAAAATGAGACGACGAATTGAAAATCCTCGAATTATCCTCCTCGATTGTAATTTAGAATATAAGAAAGGAGAGAGTATGACCAACGTAGAGATGATGAAGGAAGAAGATTTTACCAAGATGCTACAATTGGAAGAAGAATTTATCCAAAAAATGTGTGAAGATATAATTAGACTCAAACCAGATTTGATCTTTACCGAGAAAGGAGTTTCAGACTTGGCTCAACATTTCCTTATCAAGGTAAATAATACTTTTTAAGTATAAAAGTTAATATTGTATCATACAATTTGTATGATTTTATAAACCAAAAATGATTATTCATTTATTTATAAACATGCCCAGAGTTCAAACACATTTTGTATTTTGAAATTTATAGGCAGGAATCACTGCTGTTCGACGTGTCAAGAAGAGCGACAATAATCGTATTGCACGTGCCACGGGAGCAACAATTGTCAGTAGAACCGACGAATTAAAAGAAGAGGATGTGGGCACAAATTGTGGATTATTTGAAGTCAAGAAAATTGGAGATGAGTACTTTATGTTTGTTACCGATTGTAAGGATCCAAAAGCTTGTACTATTGTTCTTCGAGGAGCTTCAAGGGATATTCTCAAAGAGGTATTATTCACAAAGCTTTTATGAAAAATCAAAATAGTGTTTTTTTTTCATAGAAAATAGACCAAATCAAATATTTATTTATTTTGTACGATACCAAAGTAATATCATATCTGCATTGATAGACTATGCAATTTTATTAATTATTTTGTCATTATCTGGTTTTGTAGGTTGAGAGGAATTTACAAGATGCCATGTCTGTTGCCCGAAATATCTACTTGGACCCTAAGATTGTTCCAGGAGGAGGTGCTGTTGAAATGGCTGTGTCCCATGCCTTAACTGAAAAGTCAAAGGGAATGACTGGGGTAGAACAGTGGCCTTATCGTGCTGTCGTCCAATCTTTGGAAGTAATCCCACGGACTTTGGCACAAAATTGTGGAGCTAATGTTATTAGAACATTAACAGCTTTACGGGCCAAGCATGCAGCTGGGCAAAAATCTTTTGGAATCAATGGTGAAACTGGAGAATTGGTCGACATGAACGAATTGAAAATTTGGGAACCACTCTCAGTTAAATTACAAACATACAAGACGGCTATTGAGACGTCAATTCTTCTTTTGAGAATTGATGATATTGTTTCTGGCTCCAAAAAGAGGGACAAGGATACCCAACCTCAATCCCTGTCAGAGGAATCGATGAAAGAATAAAAAAAAAAGTATTCCACTCATCACTCAACAAAAATTAATAAGAACATCTTTCTCTCATTGCATTTGGGCTGTGACCTGTTTGTCGCATTTGTAATATTATGATTACTACTTGCTTTATTACTTACTATCTACACAATTATTACTGCAAACCTTGTTTTTGTTGTTAACTAATATCGTATTTACTTTTCCATAAATAATACATAATTGTATTGATGATGATTGTTTACCAATTTTACACTATATCTCTGTTTTAATTTAAAATGTATTATGTATGAGCTGATACAAAAACATGATTAATGCCTAAAAAATAAATTAATTGAAAAAAATAGTAATCCAAATTTAAATGTTGATCGAGTACCTCTCATTTTTATGAAATATTTAATAGTAATCGACTTTAAATGTTTAGTCATGCAGAAGGTTTTCATATAAAAACTACTTTTAGGCATGTTTACAAATTTCAGATCACAATCAAAAGTTTTTTTTTATTCTCCATTGATAATTCATAAATTCATAATAACAAAAGTCGACAAGACAAAAAAATGACAATAAAAAAAGGATTGTTCAATATGTATACAGTATACATAATTAGTTCATTTTAAAAACCAACAAAAAATAGGTCAAATACATGAAATATATTATATCTAAAACAATAACTAAACATAATAATATGGTTATTGACTTTTGTCCAGTGAACACACAGCACTTCTATCGTTTCACCTTTTCTTTATCAATCACATCAATTATGCCAATAAATAATAATAATTTTAAGCACACAGTATCGTATCATCCTGTCTATATGTACATGGACACAATATGAATTACTATTTTTAAATTGTACGATACAATTTATTTATATGTATACCTATATCTTACTATATAGATACTCTATACATTTTTAAACTGTCAATAGTAAAGGTAATTCATCGAATAATTCATCAAATGATGATTATGAAATTAGTAAAATTTCACGGTAAAAAACCACGACGGAGACTGCGGATATTATCTCACTTTTTCCAGCAGGATAGCAGTAATAATCTATGTTGTATCATATTAAATTAAATAAAAATCCTAATTACTCATCCAATGATGGTTTAGCCTATAACAGTCAATGCCATAATCCGATATAATTGCCACAAAGTGTGATTGGTAAGGGACCACCAGCAGCAAAAATTCGAGTGCCCGACATGTCAATACAGTGTGTATAAATTGCTGGGGTATATCGTTGACGAAATACATCCATAATAATTTCTTCATCAGGAAAAGTCCATCCAGTACTGGATTTTAGAGTGGCTGAACGGGCTGTACTAGTATACGTTTCCAAATATTTTCCAGCTCGGAGATCATAAAACATTATTGTGCCTTGACCAGTTCCAATTGTCAGAAGTGTAGAGTAAAAATTTGCCGAGCGAATTCCAAAACCAGAATATTTTGATGCAATTTTTCTGACACATTGAATCGTTCTACAATCTAGTAGAGTTGTATGAGACTTGCTACCAACTGCATAGAGACCATAATCCTCATGTACTGCAAGACAAACATTTTCCAAACAAAATGGAAGTTTTCTTGAGAATTTCTTTAAAAAAATAAATAAAAATACACATTATTATTTAATATCAAAATCAACAGTAATAAAATTTTAAAATTTCAAAACAAAGAATATTTATAATTATTTCCTTGTATTTATTATCTGATCTGTTTATGGGAAAATACCTGTGTGAATCGTTCAGTTGACCATACATGAATGTATCCATTCAGTGACACACAGGCAACTTCATCTAATTTCCTGTTGAACACGACATCACGAACTTTTTGAGCACTTTTACATTCCTTTCGAGACGCTGCAGTAATATAAGAGTGAGAAGGAACTCGCATGTAAGAATGGTCCAAAGAGGATGAAACGGATGCTTTAATTGAATTAATTGAACTGCTGTATTTTAGAGTTTCAGATAGAGATAAGTCTTTATGAGCTGGAACTTTCCATATGGCCAAGCTTGTGTCTCGAGACCCTGACACAAAGTATTCATCATTGATCCAGGCAAGTCCAAAAACCCAATCTTGATGAGCCATCTGAATACATATTATTAATTTTAATTCCATACTCAAACCCACCCCTACTAAAAGAATATTGAAACAAAATGACAAAATACATTGTATGTATATGACACCCAATCAATAATTTACCTCGCCAACACAAACAGGATCCATTGTAGGTAGTTTGTAGACAGCCACATCATTTGGATTCTTTCCTCCTGTGGCCAAGAGAGTTTTTGATGGATTGACTTCAATAGCATGAATTCCACATTGAGAATCTGGAGGTAAACTACGGGCTGATGGATTTAGAGATGGAATTTGAGTCATGTGTTTTGTATTAACATCCAAAACTATAAGCTGTAGAAGTAAAACAAAGATTAAAGTTTACAAAAAAAGAAAATAGTTCATTAAGTTCATTAACATTTGTATTAGTTTTAAATAACCAAGTACATAAAGTTAGCTCTGTACCTTATTACACTTTGTGCCAAAGATCGTTTGCTTATCGGATAACCATTGTGAACAAAATACTTTATTTAAATTTTCAACTTTGATGGGTTTTTCTTGTAAAATTCCATTAACTAGAAGATGTTTAATCGAGAAATCGGGTTGCGAGTTGAACGATGACTCCATTATACGGGGTTGAAGAATATTCGGGTGATTCACACTTAAATTCCCCAAGTGTCTTTGAGTTATATAGTCTACAATGTTAACGGATACATTTTCAAATAACAATGAAGCTTTGGAAGAGGATGCCTCATCTCCTTTTTCATCTTCAACTATCGTCTCCTCATCATCATTTGAATTGTAACAAAAAAATTCTTCAGACTTATTTGATCCTTCTGCAAATTGTCGGGATGTGTACAATTTCTGGTCAGCATAGCTCAATTGAGATTTTAATCTTTTCAAAACTTTATGACCATGACGAATCTTTTTAAAAGTCTTGTGTCCCACAAAAGGCTTTCTCATAATACCTGTCAACAAGTATTCTATTGGTGGTCGAGACGAGTTCTTATCCCTACTCCTCCCGGAATTCTCCATCATTTAACACTTGACACAATCAACTAGGCGTCGAAATATTCAAAGTGACCCATCCAAAAATCAAAATTTTAAAGTCCAAATTATGGACATTTGATAATTTTTTTAGCTAAAAAATTCTTTTCTTTTTTTGAATTTTTCTGCTGTGTTTATATCCTGCGAACAAGTCCAGGCGGGAGGGAGGACTTTCAAAAGAAATTTTTTTTTCTGTCGGAGACGTTTTTTTTCATCAATTTCATCTCATATTTTTACAGAAAGTTATTTAAGTAAAATACTTTATTAGCAATAATGGACTTGGCAGCAGCCGCTCAGAATAGTCATAAAAGATATGAAAAAATAACATATCTTGGAGAAGGACAGGTACAGATTATACAGTATTTGATTTTAGTATGATGTCGAGTTTCGTTTTAGTTTTGTTGAATTTTCGTCATTTTTGTATTATAGTTTGCAACAGTATTCAAAGCACGGGACCTGAAGGAAGATAAAATAGTGGCTGTTAAAAAGGTATGTATAAGTAGTTATGATTTATGTCATTCTAGAAGTTTTTTGTAAAATGTTTGTGTTGTGAGGGCCGATGGCCAAATCAACGGGAGAAATAAAAACAAGAATAATAAGTTAGTTATGATCATTAGAGACCGTGTGAAATTTAATACAACCATTTCATTAAATGCGCAGATAAAAGTCGGATCCAAGGCAGAATTCAATGATGGAGTCAATCGAACTGCTCTGCGAGAAATTAAATTACAACAAGAACTTCATCATCCAAATATCCTAGGGCTACTTGATGTCTTTGGTTACAAGTCTAATATTTCTCTCGTCTTTGATTTCATGGACACTGAGTGAGTTCACGAAAATGATTCAAATGTTGCTTGTATATATCATGATCACCTAATGTTTACCAAGTTTTTTTGTATAACTTTAGTTTGGAGGTCATCATACGAGATACTAAAATTGTTCTCACACCAGCCAATATAAAAGCCTACACAATCATGACACTGGAGGGTCTAGAATATTTACATGCTTGTTTTATTCTACATCGAGATTTGAAACCAAACAATTTACTTATAGACTCAAAGGGTATACTTAAACTAGGGGATTTTGGTCTAGCTCGTTACTACGGTTCTCCAAGTCGAATTTATACACATCAAGTCGTGACACGTTGGTACAGAGCACCAGAATTACTTTTTGGAGCAAGAAATTATGGAGAGGGTATAGATTTGTGGGCAGTGGGCTGCATCTTGGCAGAATTATTACTCCGTGCTCCACTATTCCCAGCTGACTCAGATTTGGGACAACTGTCAAAGATCTTTGAAGTTCTTGGAACTCCCAACGACACGAATTGGCCTGATCATAAACAACTACCAGATTATTGTGATTTTAAACCATGCCCCTCAATGGCCCTTCGAGACATTTTTACTGCAGCTAGTGATGATTTAATCGCTGTCTTGGAAAAGATGTTGGCTCTCAATCCAAATGATAGATGCAGTGCATCATCAGCCCTAGATTTTCCTTACTTTAGTAATAAACCCGCACCAACTCCTGGACATCTTTTACCTGTACCATCAACTGTCGTTAGAGAGGCTGAAGAGAGACCAAGTTTAAAAAGAAAACTTTTGGATTCAACAGATACTTCAGGTTTAGCCAAAAAATTGGTTTTTTAATTTAAAAAAAAGTTATACCATAAATTTTTTTAAAATTATACATAAATCGATTAACAGCGGATGTATTTATATTGAGAGTATAAAATATTACATGTATTATTTACTCTTCAATCTTTTTCATATCAAATATTTAAAAGAACTGAAAACTCAATATTATAATTATTCAAGTAATAATAAACAACTTTTTTTTGTATCATTCTATTTAATAAATATAACAAAAGACTTTATCACACAGTAGATCTTCATGTTATTAAATAAATTTTCTTTTCTTTTTTTTTCAATTTCATGAAAGTTAAATGCAGAATAATTGTAGCTATTAAAGTTTAACATGAAAAAAAAACTTTTTATTTCTTTTTACTATATGAAAACATACAAGTTAATACAAAAAGTGTATACATATTTATTATTAAATTTATTTCCACTTGTACGAATTCTACATTTCTCATCAACTTGTTCATGTTTCATATAATATGGTAACATGAATGTATAAAGTGGAAATATATAATAATAATATTATCACTTTTTGTTGGAAAAACTATGCATACAAATTATATTTTATACACTGAACATGAGACACACGAGTAAAGAATTTTGTTTCTAGCAGCAGCTGCTTCTGTCCTATACAACTTTCTTGTTCTACTTTCTCTTGTTATTTTTGTTTCTTTTTTGGGAGTCAAAAAAGTAAATTTGTACATTATATAGAGACAGAGAGAGAGAATGAAAAATTGGATATGGAATGATAAGAAAATATAATATAAGAAAAAGGGTTTAGTTATAACTTTATAAAAAGTTGATATTTTATTCTTACACTCAACCAAGTTATACTTTGACTTTTTTTTCTCTATTCTACTGATACACAAATATATGCATATTACTACTCTCTTACTGTTTTGGAAGGTTCTTTTGCGAAGGAGGCCTAACGAGCCAGTTAATTTTCTCTGTCTTTTGTTTATTATTAGAATGTAAATTTTCCAACCATTTTAATTTCCTTGGTCGCATCGGTTTCATAAAAGGAGACGGCTGTTGAGACTTACTCTTCATTTTTTTTGAAAGCAACTGTTGTTGTTGCTCATATACTTTTTTAGTGTATAGTTATATAAAGGTTTCTTTTCTTAAATTTCAACTTGGGGTCCTTCCGTTTCTGTTTTTCTTGCTCTACAATTTTCAGTATTAATTCATGCATACATCACATGGCATCCTTTTTCATCACTGTTCTTTACACTGTAATAATGTCTATCTCAAGATCCCTTGTCCCTCTCTTCTTGACTTTTTTTTTTGTGAAAGACTTTCTCCTAGACCTTGGGAGGAATGGAATGAAAACATTTGGAGAAAAAAAAGTTTTTCAAAGAGTCTTCTTCTTTACTTTTTAAGAGGAAATTTGTCTTTTGTTATTCAGGGGAAAGGTGCCTTCATGAAGATAGCTTTTTTTGTGTGTCTTTTATTTTTATTTTTAAAAAATATAGAAAAAATGTCTATGAAATTGATATGGCTTCAGGTATCGATTTCCAGTATCTCTGTGTTATGAATAAAAAAAAATTTTATTTGCATGAATTCCATAAAGAAACTAAAGATAAACAGAAGAGGAGACAAGGACAGGAGTAAGGTAGACGAATCTCAACTTAAATTTCAACGAGATGAGTACCCAAGGTAAGAAAAATTGACGAAATTTGATCATATTTGTTTGTTGTTGAAATTAGAAACGTTGAACAAAAATTGTTCCTCTTTTTTTTGGTAAGTTGTCACCTACGGACAAAAAAATGGAATTGTTGTCTATTTTGAACGGGGCATGTTATCACAGAAAAAATATTGAAGTCATTTTGAAAAACTAACAAAAATATTAAATATTTCTCGCAAAGTTGTTTATTGTATTGTACTATACTCTTCTAAATCTCTAATGTTCTAAATTAAAATGAGAAAAGAGAAAGAGAGAGTAGATAACAGACAGGAATGTAATTTGATGGCAATAGAATAATTTTCAACAAGAAGAGATTTGAGATGTCTCATTAAAAATTAATCTGGTGTCTGTACAAATATATAATATAAGTTGAGAGAAAGAAAGACGTGGAAATCAAGATGCTGTCTCATCACAATTTCTTGCTACATGTCTACCATTCTAATATATTTACCGTATTTCCTCGATTAGACCCCCGGGGGCTCTATTTATCCCCCCTCCCCTGGACCTGGGGCTCTATTGGAGCATGGGAATGTATTGGGAGGGGGGGGCTTTATTAATTCAAAGTTATAAGTGAAAATGAATACAAAGCCACATATTTCAAAAGTAATATTCTTTAGTTTTATGAAACAAATATTTTTGTGGGTTACATGAATCAATTAAATATAAACAGAATCATACAAACATTAGTCCGAATCACTAAAAACTGATTGATGAGGGACCTCGTCAGAGTCAGAGTTAGATTCGATGGAGGAATCTACAGACTCGTCTTCGTCAGATGACTCGTCAATTAATTCCTCTTCATCTACTAAATCTTCTTCTGCAATCTGAATCAAAGAGTCTGTGATCAACCCGTCTCGATAGTTTGTCAGGATATCCCACGCACCTCGACATGGCTGACCAACCTTTTTCTTTTTGAGCCGCAAATTCTTGCGGTTTCCTCTATAAATTAATTTTCAGTATTTAATTTATTATGTATTTA